>MU825697.1:0-11578 GCA_029204205.1 Desmophyllum pertusum | reverse complement strand
CCCACCCCCCCCCTTCTACTCTTTCTCTGCGGAGATGAGAGCACCCGAAAAAGAACGCCCACCACTGGTCCCACTGAAAGCTTGATGTTCTGTTAGCTGTGACTGAACTGCAAATTCAATTTAAATATCGTTGCAATATGATGTCTATAGTCTCTATAAGGTTGCAAAAGTCCCGAACAAGCTGTTAACAGTTGCGGTATCCCTAACCCCTAGTGTCATAGGCCCTCATAGCTCCATGGCTATGTTTAACATTGCTAGGGAGATACCTGTGTTTGTTCCAGACGCGGATATCCAACAAGTAAGCATGTAGTAGGAGCTCTTCGAGTTTCTGTTATAAGATCTTAATCACCTGATCACAGGTGCATGTAGAGACAATGGAGGTTTCTTTTATGGTCTTGTATAAAGGTGTGTGTGTACTGGGAGGGGGAGGGGGGAGGGGGGTCCTTCATAATTTCTGAGGGGGGTGGGGCAATAGCTAAATTCACTTTTTTAGGAGCGGTCAGCGGTTAGTCGTCGCCAGGTGAGACTCTGGGGGGAATGTATTTTTTTGAATTTTTTTTGATTGGCTGTTCGTGTAACAAATAACAGTTGGAATCCCACATTTCTGGGATTCTCAATTCCATTCCCCGAGAGTCTCATCTGGCGACGACTACCGCTGACCGTGGAGAACGTTGACTCTGGGTACGAGATTGCCTGGGCCTCTATTTCTCCTCAAATCTGAATGGCGAGAAAACTAGTACTCTGGGTTGTTCCTTATCCGAGTTCGTTAGAGCTGGGTTGCACTGTACTATTTATCTCAACAATAATCTAGTCTTATCAATGAATTGGTTTCAATCATATTTTAATTTAGCGTTGATGCGTCTGTGGAGATAAGCTTAATATCGTAATGTAGCGATTGCGTTGAAGTATGTGTATGGACACGAAAAGCAGGGAAAAAGCCGCTAGACTGCTCACACGGCAATCTCTCTATTTTCCCGACGCTAAGAGGCTGTGAACAGTCTAAGAAAAAAAGCTACAATCCTATGTTATAGGTAGGGATAAATCATGTTTATTCAATTTCGTAACCGAAAAATTGAACGTTCAGTCCGGCATTAAAACAACAGTGATTAAGGGAGAGGGAATTAAAAATGGCGCTTCTGATGAACTCTCGTCTCTTTTCGCATACGATTATAGCAATTATAAAGTGCATCTATGTCTAGCTAAGTATTTTTTGGCGGAAGCGCGGTGCCTAACCTAATGGTAGGTTCCGAGAATCTATTGGAAAAAAACCCCTCGAGTTTCGCCCCCAATTTTGGCGCGGGCATTCAGATCTCGCCTTTTTCGCTTCTTGCTTGACGATCTAAGGGAAAGGAGGACTACTCGCGGTCCACTTGGCCTGGGTTCTTGTGTTGTGTTCTTCGACACTTTACTCCTCTCACAGTCCGTAATAGGGACAAAAAATGCTGGGGTTAGTCTGCGAATGGACTAGCATCCTACCCAGGGGGAGGAAAATAACTGCAGATTCCGTACGTACATATAAAGAAACTTGACAGAAACAACTACACACCTTCGATTGTAATACTAAGCCAAACTCCTTTGAGAACAATTCACGAGTCCTTTCTGGAGAACTGTTGGCATTTGTTGCAGTTTGAACGCAACTCAAGGATCCGTATATGTAAGGTTTCAGTACTTTTGTCGGCCCGCTGAGTCCGTGTGAGCTCTTTTTATTTCTTTATTTCTGGCGGCCCTCCTGGTGTTAATTGTTTTTCGCTTACTTCGAAAAAATACTGCTTACGGAATACAAACAGAAACTGGGGAAAATAATACAGACAGACTGTCTTAAGAACTACAAACCACTTACCCCTGCACCCAAAATACACCCTACCCGGCATACCTTCGCGAGGTCCTGCGAAACATGTATCTCTAGTTTATAAGTGCAAATGATTTATATACCTTGAACTCTGTGAACATTGATATGAGGCGTCATCTCATCAACAGATCAGGGAGGAGCGACAAGATGCTCACAAGCTTTCTTGTTTAGTATGGTCAACCCGCATGGCCTGGAACCAACTAAAATGCCACTGATCAAGAATCCGGAGCAGGCCATCCACTATGGTAGCGGCTATGGACCAGCATTTGGTTCAGGGAACGACCTATACATCTCACAGAATGCAGACACATATAATTCAAATTCTAGTGTTCTCGGCGCATCGTATCAATGTCCTCCAGGACAGCAGAGCACATTCTTCACAGGGGCTTGGAAGTTTACTGTGACAAATTACGAAGTGTTTGGACTGCTCAATTGACAACAAACAGATGAAAGGATCATACAGGAAACATTTCATCACAACCTCGTTCCCAGGGTCTCTCATCTTCCTAGCTAGTTGATTAATTAGGGACATACATGAATGGTGGGGGTAGGGGTGGGGGATAGGCACCATCCTGTGACACCTATAGTAAGATGTTTCGTGAATTTTCATTGGAATAGACCATATTGTGTTGGAATGCAAACCATCAGATTCGCGAGTAGGCTATTGTAGATTAATTTTAGAACGAATCGAACGATTCGACAACCTTTCAACTGGGTCGCAGCCGTTATTTGACGAGCCATTAACGGCTGCAAAGGAGACTATCCCACAACAAGCAACGTGTTGAAAAATGTTCAGTTATAGTTAGGTTAATGAGATGCAATCAGATTGACAACTCTTCTTTACGAGTCATGAATAATGCTTAGAATTATATTATAATAATATTATTATATGTTATAATAATATTCGTGTTTAATTACGTCTGACTGGTGATCTGTTGTTAGTTTAATTGATGTTTTTTTTTTTAAATTACCCAGGGCGATAAGCTTGCTGCGTACCGTTGGGACATTTGTATTAACGCGGCACCCAATTGTTTACCCACCCTCCCTCTGCCATGGGAGCATTATTGTTGCCCTTCAAGTGGGCTTATGTATACAGTCTAATAAAGCACTTTACCCCCCATAACACGTGTGTTGTGATAGCCTGCGAGGAGGCTCTATTTTATCGCGCTCATCGCACGAATTCCAAAAGAGAGCCTGCTCGCAGGCTAGTGTTGTGAGATCTTTAGTGATTTTTTCCGAAATTAAATTATCCATCGTCGTGATCCGCATACGAATCGACAATAACCGTTTAACTGGGACCCACAACTATCTCTGCGAGCAGGTTCTCTTGTTTGTTTCTCGCCGGCTCCGGCGTAACTTAGGGATTTGCCGCTCCCATGTACCCAGGCAACTTCTGCGTTGAAAAAGGCCGTTGAAAATGATGTCCCGATAATGAGATGCAATTATCGGTTCGACAACTGAGTTTAATAAGTCGTGACAAGTTATTAATTCGAACGAATTGAAATTTCGGTTTTTCGAGTCGTGTCAATTGGTGAGTATTGGACAACTCTCGTGTAGAGCCAAGAAAATTGTACTTTTAGCTGGAGGATTGATAAAAAGTTGGAACTTTGTAGGTATGTACGCTTTAAATTTGTTTTATGGGTGAAAAAAAAGAGAATTGTTTTTGGCTTGCTCAAGCCAGAGTTCGGTGTGTACAACCTTTTGAGGGTTGGTAAATGGTCTTTCAATAATTACAGGTCTCGCAAAATTTTAGTCGAATTTCACAGGTCTCGCAGTCTTGTTATTTTGAGCGGTTCTGTATGTCTTGCAGTCTCGATTTTTTCGCAAAGCCGTTTGATTTTTTCGCAAAGTCTCAATTAGGTCTCGCCATTTAAAAAGTCTCGGTCTCGCAGATAAAAACGCTAATCTCGTCTTGCAAAGTTTCGAAGGTGTTACCATTCGCCACCCCTCTTTCGATATGCTTACAACACTGTGATTGAAAACAGTTTCAAACTGGACGGTACATGATATTCTCGCTCGGTGAAGCAAAGCTAAGACGGGAATACAATTTATAATTTCTGACCACTTCTCGGATAATTTTACTGATTTTCAATCATTTTAAAAGTGGTATTATCAATATAGTAGCTGCGAATTTTAGCAGCTACTAAATTTTTCTTTCCCAAGACTTGGCGACTATTTACTGATTTTATAGCAATTTTTAGAGATTTTGGTCTTCTCTGTAGAGAATTATTTATAATTGTCATTCACTAAATTTAGTAGCCGCTGAAAAATATATAGTAAGGTGTTTGTGAGGCATAAAATGATAAAATGATTATTCAGCTACGTTGGTTTTAAACATCTCGAAAGTTATTTTTTGCTTGACTATGGTATGGAATAAATATGTTTAATTAATATAGCCAGATAATTCAAAGTTCCTTTCAATGTAACTTTGTGGTCCGTGCTCCTTAGAACAACTGAAATAGTATTTTACTTATTTTCTTTATGGACTACTTGAGTTTTATTGGTAATATTTTCCTTTTGCTGAATTTTACTTATTTCGTGAGGAAACCATGCCAAACCGTACAAGCCTGTGGCAATTAGTTGCCTGTGGCAATTAGTTGATGAATTTTAGCGGTTTCTTTCATGCTCTTCGAATCCTTGCACGTAAATTAATTTGTAATTGAAACGTTTGAATCATGTCTTAAAATATCCTTTTTCCCTTCAGTTTCTTCACATAAGTTCGTTATACCTTTATATAATTAATTTATGTCCCTTAAACATAAAATAACCGCCGAGAGTAAAATTATGACAGAGGAGGAAGAATTATTTCATTAATATTAGTCTGGATAGCGTGCATGTAACTGAAATGGCTCATTTGAATATTACCATAGCAACCCGCGTCTCTATCACCAAGCCGGCACTTTTCTTTGAAGACAAAGCGGTGCCGGGCAACAGACCAATTCTCAATCAAGCCGTTGCTAAGAAGACGTCACGAAATATTTTCAAGCTCGCAGCACGCGTATAGCCTGCAAAAGCAGCTCAGGGGGATTTTTAGCCTGATCTTTCACGCCGCTATTTGCAGGTTTATTACAGCGAGAGTCTTTCGGATACGGCGCCGCGATGTTCAAAGAGAGCGCGCATGCGTTTGACAGTCCGACACAAAAAATTAAAAGACGTTTTTGCCAGTCTAACTGGAAAGGGGAAAGCCGAAGTTAGATGAAAATGTTATATCGTAATGCATGCAGGCGAAGCGAAATCAGTTTACAACGAAAAGAACACGTCTTCCTTCTCGGATCGGATTTCGAGCGATAAAGACCAAGGAAAACACAATTTTTATTCTCGTGCCATACTAATTCCTTGCCGGGCATTCCCACAGAAACGTATTTAAACAATACCAAAAAAACACAATATCCTAGCAACTACCATATTTGAGTGCCTACTACGCACACTCGGTTGCCTGGCACCGCTATGACCGTACGGCCAAAGTCCATTTATTTAGGCCAGTATGCCCCCCCGACCCCTCCTTTCTGGTTCAGCAATTTATACAAATCGAAAACTTCTCTACTTTTCCCATTATAGGGAGTACCTCCCCCCACCCCCACGCGGAAATGAAACCCTAGTATTTGACTATTCAAAGGAAACCTATTGAGCAGTATTTTCATGTGGTGCTGTTTGTTTTTAAACAATTTTACAAAAATGAAAATTCAAGTATTTTTTTTCTTCAAATTTTGAACTTGGTTACTCTTGGGAATGAAAAGGGTTAATGTTAGCACTTTGGTGCAATCATTATCACTCAGCATAGAAATTTAGTCTAAAGTTACAAATATTTTTTTTTTGGCCTTTTATGGCGGATAAATAATGTTGGCCAGATCTCTAATGTGTTTAGTTAGATTTTTCGAACAGGAATTCTTTTTTCAAAGGCAAATTACGTATAGTGGACAAGTAAAGTACTTCTGATTGTTGTAACATGTCTTCATCGTCGTCCTTTGTTTCCTTCGCAGCCAGTATTTTGGGTCATATACGCAACGCTTCTTTTAGTGGAGAGAAGCGTTGCGTGACGACCCTTATAAACGGTCTGCCGAAAGAGACTATCGTCGCCCAGCCCCAATCATCAGCAACCTAAAACGATTGAAATGGTCGCCAATAATAAACAATTATTGAATGAGGTTGAGCATGATAGCGAGAATTATCAAGGCCGAGAGTTTGTGGTTCGGCTGCGGCGGATAAACACAAACCGACAGGCGCCCTTGATTTAATTTCGCTATCATGCGAAAACCCGAATTCACTCACACATGCTTTTATCCTATACATTTTGAAAAGCTAAATCATCATATTCGGTGTTAACTTTGCAGCGTTTTCGTCGCTCCCGATTTTATACTTCGCGGATTTGGTGGAGTAAATTTATTGACTTGACTTGACTAATAGTTGACGCGGAGCTACACGTGCGTGACGGTGCAATGGAGATGCATTGTCTCTAGGTTTGACGCGTAATTACACGCATAAAATCCTAGTATCTGTAGGATATGACGCGTAAATTACATGCATAAATCCTAGTGTCTGTAGTTATGACAGCGTCAATTCGATGCCCAGCGTGAATCAGCTGTATGCTCTCAGCCAATGAGAATAGAGATAGTGAGGGGGGCAAAATGTATCAATCAAAACATTTAAACAAAAGTAAATAAAGTAAGTAAAAAATGATAATAATAAACAAAACAATCTATTATAAACAAACAAAACAAACAAACATACGAACGAACGAATGATATTAAAAATAATATTCAACATAAATTAAACTATTGTGTTCCAGACATGAGCTGTTGCAGCAAACCTCGCGCGCCTCGCGAGGAAATAAATCAATAACGCTCGGCTGCACTTTTCACTTTTTGATTGATCTGACCCCTTTCATTTGGTAGTCCCACGTGATCAGCTTTTGCTGTTGTGTTTGAGTCCAGAAGAACGTTTCTTCCTTGTTGAGTTCAAAGTAACTAAAGCATGAGTAATCAAAGTCTTGAAAAAAGAAGTTCAAACCCCGAAAAAAACCCAGCGCTTTGCGGACGCAGAAAGTTCTTCCAAAGAAAGCGTGCGAGATCTTTCAGCGAGAAGCAACAAGACTTCACCAGGAGCAGGAAAACTATCGACGCTATGTCGAAGAAATTGGATCATGTTCACTTTTCCCTCGACCGTGAAACTTAATGTCGGTGGTCCACACCTTCACAAACCAAGCGTTCAAACGCTGACCAAAGATCCAAACTCGATGCGGCGGCCATGTTTTCAGGGAAGTTTGAGATGAAACCTTCTGAAGATGGCTCGTTCTTCATCGATCGAGATGGAACCCACTTCCGGTTTATACTCAATTATCTCCGCCACTGGGAAATTAACTTTGCCAGAAGGGGCCACATTTCTAAAGGAACTCCTGGAAGAGAGCTGAATTTATCAGATCCAGGGAATAATTGACGAGTTAAGGCCTCTAAACCTGCAGTTGAAGCACGTAAACCAACCGCATTTGACGAGTCGGTGATTCTGACGAATGAAGAGCATCGAAGCGTGTTGCAAGGTTGGCTGCCTCCACAAGACGGCAAAATGGCGTGTTCTGTTCCGAGCTTCTCGAGATCGCTTCGCTGCTGGCACCTTTCATTCCAAATGTGATAACAAAGGACCCACGGTCACCATTGTGCAGAGTGGAAGCAATATTTTTGGAGGATTCACAGAGGTGTCGTGGAAAAGTAAGTAAAACTTGATGGATGAAAGCGTAATCAGTACACATTCATTCTAGCACCCTTCCCTCCCTTGAGTCTCCCTTCTCACTACATCTCATTCAGAAAGGACCACATTTTGTTAACGTTCCATTAATTTGTTACAGTGTAACCATGGTTTAATGTCCGGTATTATTAGCAAAATGTTCATTTTTCAAATATATCCAAGGTGTGTGGCTGTTTCTTAACATACAATCGGTCATGCAAGCTTTTTTCTATGTTTCAGTGCAGTACAAAACCGGGTGTTATCAGATGGAATCGCTACTGTAAATAAAGGTTATTCAGCGGAAAGTTGTGTAATACGGCTGTGCATTTTTACGAGTCAGTTTTATTTTTTCGAGCCTTTAGGCGAGAAAAAATAAACACTGACGAGTAAAAATGCACAGCCGTATTACACAACTTTCCGCTGAATAAATTGTTTATTATACGACATAATATATTTCCAAAATATAGGCTTTCAACAGTGTTTTCGTAGCGCGCGGTCAGGGGGACTGAGACCCGTGTAATACGGTCTCTTATTATATGGCAAACTGGTCCACGATGAAAAGGAACATTCTGATGGATTCCCTGAGCGGTCCGAATTTTGCAATACGGACCGCAAAGATGGACCGCTCACGAACTCATTTCGCCAAATTCCTTTTATGAAACATTGAACAAAAGAAAACTGTTTTCTATTAAGTGGAAACATTTTCCCTCATGTCTGGCGGACAATTTTGGTTAAACTTTTCGCTACGTGGCCTGAAAAATGAAAGAATATGCTTAGCTTTGGCGCGCGCGCGTTAGCCGAGAATGGTTGCATTAATTTCTCAGCAAATATTTTAAAAAGCCATTATAATAAAAACTTTATTGAACTAGCTTGTTCGGTCCGTATTGGGAAATATTGGTCTCGTTCTTTTTTTGCAAGTTTATGGACCGAGCCGAAGGCGAGGTCCATAAACTTGCAAAAAAGAACTCGACCAATATTTTCCCAATACGGACCGAACAAGCTAGTTCAATAACATCTATATATCTGCTCTCGTCTTTGTGCGTATTCGCACTCCAAAATGCCATGTCGTGTAATAAAGAACCTTATCGTCGCAGCCGTTATAATTATTTGAATGGATTTTCACGCAATCGAACGCAAGCTTCTCAAGGAAGCGTTGCGTGACGACCCAATTTGCAATCCTTTTTGTTAGCACCAAGAATCGTGACCTCATTTCGTACCCAGAGCCAACGGTCTCCTCGGTCAGCGGTGGTCGTCGCCAGGTTAGACTCTGGAGGAATGGAATAAATATCTAATTTTTTTGATTGGCTGTTCGTGTAACAAGAATGGAGCGGAAGTGACTGGAATACCAGATTTATGGGATGAAACAATTCCATTCCCCAGAGTTCCACCAGGTGACGACCAAACGCTGACTGAGCCGGGAGACCTTGGACTCTGGCACACAGCGGTCAAACGTACTGCGCGCGCGCAGTTCCCGCCAAAACTTTGCAGTCAAATGTCTTAAAATTGCGAAGTCGGTCGCTTTAAAGCTCAAACTTAAGAAATTTACTGAAAACTTAAGCTTTATACTCGGAGTATGCATAGATAATGTAATAATTGTTATCCAAAAAGTGTCTCAGCTCGTATTTTGGTTTACCACTGCATGTTCTATAACGTTTCCTTACAAACTTCGCGGCCATTACGCTTCAAACTCATGGAAAAGTCAAGGCCGCGGAAACCGGAAGTGGCGCGCAATTTTTGCGTTTGACCGCTGTGTGGGGACTCTGGCCCACAGTTCCCACAGCGGTCAAACGTGACGCGCCTGCGCAGTTCCCGCCAAAACCCACTGCGAAATGTCCTAAATTTACGAAGTCCTCCACGTTTCGTCACTTTAAAGCTCAAACTTAAGAAATTTACTGAAAACTTAAGCTTTATACTCGGAGTATGCATAGATAATGTAATCATTGTTATCCACCAAGTGTCTCAGCTCGTATTTTGGTTTACCACTGCATGTTCTTTAACGTTTCCTTACAAACTTCGGCGGCCATTACGCTTCAATCTCTTGCAAAATCAAGGCCGCGAAAACCGGAAGTGGAGCCGGATTTTTGCGTTTGACCGCTGTGTGGGACTCTGGATACAAGATTGTCCTCAACTCTGATTGGCTGCTTAAACAAAGAAAGAGAAAATACAAGAGAAAGGGAAAATGGGTGCTCTGTAGCCTGCATAGCAAGCTCTCTAGGGAGGGAGGTGGGGGAAGAAGCGCCTCGTTTGCTAAGAATAATTTATAAATTAATTAATCTCCACCAATCAGCATTCTGTGTTGACTTTTGAGCGCGGAGATTCAAAATTCTGAGACGGCCTTGTAAGTTCTCTTTCCCTCCCTTCTCTCCCCACCCCCCGCCCCAGAGTTCGTTAGTCTGAATGTATATTTTAATTCAGCGTCTATGGAGATAAGTGTAATTTCGTAATATATTGATTGCGTTTAAAGTATGCATATCGATTTTGACACATAAATATAGCGAAAAAGCTACAATCCTATGGTAGAGAGAAAAAAAATTCTGCGTTAAAACAACAGTGATTTAGGGAGAGGAAATTCAAAATGGCCCCTCTGTGATAAACTCTCGTCTGTTTTCGCATACGCCAGATTGTAGTAATTTTAAAGCGCATCCATGCCTAGCTATGTTTTTTTCCGCGGAAGCGCGGTGGCTTTTGTAGGTTCAGAGAATCGGTTGGAAAAAACTGGCCCCGCGAAAATTGGGCGCGTCTCTTTCCTGTGAGTCTCGTGCCCAATTTTCGCGCGGCCATTTTCCCCCCGCTTTTTTCGCTTCTCGCTTGACGATCTAAGGGGAAAGAGAGACTGTTCGCGGTCCACTTGGCCCAGGTCCTTGTGCTGTGTTCTTCGGAAAGACACTTTACTCCTCTCACAGTCGGTTATAGGAAATGTTGGGGCAACCTGACAAAAAATGCTGGAGTTAATCTGCAAATGGACCAGCATCCTATCCAGGGGGAGTAAAATAACTGCAGATTCCGTACATATAAACGAAACTTGACAGAAACAACTAACACACCTTCGATTGTAATACTAAGCCAAACGCCTTTGAGAAAAATTCACGCGTCCTTTCTGGAGAACTGTTGGCATTTGTTGCAGTTTGGAACCCAAGGATCCGTAATGTTTTGGTATTTTTGTCGGCCTACTGAGAGCCCATGTGAACTCAGTTATACGGTCGTATTTTTTTATTTCTTTATTCGTGTCGGCCCAGGTTGAATCCTCTTGTCCTGGTGTTAATTGTTTTTCGCTTACTTCGACAAAATACTGATTACAGATTACAAACAGAACTGGAAGAAAACAAGAGAGACAGACGTTCAGAAGAACGACAAACCACTTACCCCTCCACCCAAATGCACCCTACCCGGCATGCCTCGCGAGGTCCTGCAGAAACACGTATCTCTAGTTTGAGTGCAAATAATATATAGCCTTGAACTACTGTGAAGTATTTGATATGGAGTCGTCATACTCATCAACAGGTCGTAATGAGTACACAACAAGCTCACAATGAGCTTTCTTGTTTAGTATGAGTCAAACCAGCATTGGCCTGGAACCAACTGAATAATGCCACTGATCAAGAATCAACTTAAAGATCAGGCTATCTACTGTGGTAGCAGCGTGTGGACCAACGTTTTGGTGCGAAGGGCACGACCTACACCATCTCAGGGAATGCAACACAAGATACTTCAAGTCAATGTTATCTCGGCAACTCGTAACGAATGTCCCCCAGGACAGCATAGAGCATTCTTCACAGGGGTTCAGAATTTTACTGGGACAAATTACGAAGTGTTTTGGACTGCTCAATTGACACAAACAGATGAAAGTATCTAACAGGAAACATTTCAACATAGTTAGGTGATTCAATCGATCAGAGACAGGTGGTATACATGAACGGTGGGGGTAGGGGTGGGGATAGGCACTGTCTTATGACATCCTTTAGTAAGAGGTTTATTGAATTTTCACATTGGAGTTCAGTAGACCATATTGTG
>MU825696.1:0-11618 GCA_029204205.1 Desmophyllum pertusum | reverse complement strand
GCACATGCGCTCTAAAGGGTTCGACTATAATTTCAATGAAGACGGACTTGTCAGTGACCTTAAAACCTTGATTTTAACCAATAGAAACGAAGCCCATTTCTTAGGATTCATCCGCCTTTCTAGTGCTTCAACAACTTCTCCAATACCTGTAGTTTTGTACTACCTACGGACAACTTGTTTGTGACCCTCTACCTTAGGACCCACGTCCATAAGCCTGCCCGAACGCGGAAAACCAGATGGCTGATATTGCACTCAGTCCTCTTAATTAACTATACGATGCGTATGATACCTATAGTATAAGCGGTGATAGTAACTCTACGAGGTTTATATCTACACGATTTAGACAAGAAAGTTGGAATAGACTGAGGCTCAACTGAGACTTACTCCGTAAACTAAGCGTTTCTCCAGTTGTGAGAATCGCCAGCTGCGTATAGCATCCGAAGGAACATAAGCTGCCTGATAACAGCTGTTGGTAGACCTTGTAAGAGGGTCTGGACCGCGGATGGGGTTTTAATGACAACTGACAAATAGCCTAAAAAGTTTAATCGACGGACCTGGCATTTGAAAACAAGGTTAACTGACAACTGGACAACAGGGCTTGGAAGATCACCTAATATTCTTTAAACCCTTTAAAGATAATATTTTTCGGTTATCATTTTTGTGTTTTTACGACACCGAGGAATCAGCCGGAAAGGAGGACTAACAGCACGACTCGAATTTCCTAATGTTCGTTACATGATAATAAGTATTAAAAATTAATCATTTGAAAATATGAGCATGGACAACATGACATATCTGTTATAATGGTGGCCACGCGGGTCGAAGGAACGATGTCTGCTCGCTCCATAGTATTAAAAGCAATCGTGAGATTTTATCGTGTCTCGATTCCGATTACGGCTTTTTCGAGCGGCACCGAAGCCGACAAAAAGTTGAACAAAAGTTTGCTCTCCAAAAACAAAAAAGTTGCCGAAAAAAGAAAAGGTGATTGGTTACTTGAGACCACATGATGTCATATGTGGAGTGTTGACAGACCAAACGCAACTCCTACGCCGGTTCGTGAAAGGAATTTGGCGAAATGAGTTCGTTTGCGGTCCATCTTTGCGGTCCGTATTGCAAAATTCGGACCGCTCAGGGAACCAATCATCCTCGGAGACCCAGGGGTAGATATAGTGGGGGCGAGCGAAAAAAATCGGCAAAGAAAAGTAGGAGCGAACTATTTTCGTTTGCTCCTACTTTTCTTTCCCGATTTTTTTCGCTCGCCCCCACTATCTGCCCCTGGGTCTCGGAGGATGGGAACCAATCAGAATGCTCCTTTTCATCGTGGACCATTTTGCCATATAATAAGTTGTATTATGAGGAGGATTTTCAAGTAGAATAGAGCCTTCGACTGTGTCTTCATTCGATTGTGTTCAAATTTTAGGAGGTCATGTTTGGTTCTCGGCGTGTCAGGGTTTTGCCCTGTATAGTGTGGCACCTCCTTAATTTGCGATGCTTTAACGAAGAGCTAAGAGCTAAGACCTGAAACCTAAGACCGTCGCTTAAAGGCTTTGTAAGACGCCCAGGCGAGAAACACGAAATTGATGGGGTCTTCGTTTTGAATAAAATTAATAAGTTAATAAATAAATAAATTAATTAATTGATAAAAAGAAAGACAGTTCATTTCTGGCTTAATTTTTATTTATTCATAAGGAAAGCCTCCCCTATTCAATAAATAATTACCTCCGTTACGTTCAAACTTAACTGAGGGGGTCTAAAATGGGCCAAAAACGATTATTAAAGTTCTTAGTTAATTATTAATAGCCGTTTAACTGACAACTGACAAATGACCCAAAATTTAACTGACAACTGAGAAATGGCCTAATTTTTAACTGACAACTGACATTTGGTCCCCCCCCCCCCCCCCCATCCAGACCCTCTTGTAACGAGTGCCTGCTGCCTAGCCGGTGGCTCTAGCCAAGCTAATTCCCCGTTCCGCGTCGTACTCCGCACGCTCCCGTGAAGTGCTTAATCCGGAAACCTCGATATTTACCGAGCTCCCAAGCGTTGGTAAATTCCACGTTCACCAGCCTAAAACTTTCCGTTACAGAAGGTAATCGAACCGTTCGGTAATCGAACTTAATCGAACCTAATCGAACTTAATCGCACGATTGGGTTCGATTAGTTCGGTAATCAAACTAAATCGAACCAAAAAATTAGTGTGAGATTTCGATTGCGTTCGATTTCCAAACCCAATCGAACCAAATCGAACCGAATCGAACACAATCGAAAAACGGCTAAAAATGACTCAAAATATACCAGATATTTGAACAGTCTCTCCCAGCATGTGACTCAGAACAACTTAGAATTAAGTTCAACGGACAATAGGAAATTAATCTCACTTCACTGTAGTTCCATTTTCTTTTTTTAAGCTAACTCTTAATAGCCGGTCGAGCAAAATGTAGTGAACTGAAACAAAGCCAAAATCAATAGATAAGATATAATACAAATTATTTTAGTTGCGAACAACGCGGTCGTAGAAACAACAATCATTATTACTCCGGCCCAGGCCCTCAGGGCCAGGGCCAGGAGTTATAAAAAGGGCTTCGTCGTCGACACAAATCTGCATTCTTGCGCAATCTTGTGACGTAATCCCAGTGCGCTTTGCTCGCGAGCTTTTCGACGAGCCTATCACTTGCTCAACGTGACAGGCTCGTGGAAAAGCTCGCGGAAAAAACACTGTACTACGAGACCCTACGAACACTGAGAAATTGTAGTGTGTAACCATAACTCCTCATAACTTCTTCGAGTTAAGCAATAAATGCTGTGCTTTGAGAGTTGAAGTCGCGCGTTCATGCATGAAGCGCGTCGAGAGCGGGTTGAGGGCAAGGTTTGGCTGTATGCCTCGAGGCGGTGAAACGTGAGCGTAATGCGATAATTGGTCGTCAACTGAAAGCTCGACCAGGTCTAACACAGGCTGTAACGAAAGCTAACTTCCCCAGTAGCTGGAGTTCACATAGAAGATAACTAGAGTCGAAAAGCGGGAACAGTGAGAGTCATTGTCAAGGTGTTGATGTGAATGCCTATTATGCGAGTCATTTCGTCACTGGGCGGTTAATCTTTCTCGGCAGACGATCGTAGACCGTGATCATTTATTAAAAACAAATGCGTTCAAAAAGATGTGCTCGCGTGTTTTTTTTTTTTTGTGTGCTCTTTTTTGCTTTTGTTATCTTGGCCGATAACGAAATTACTGCGAGTTAAGTTTACCACACTTTGACCTGTAGTAATTAATACTTTACAACAATACATTTAAAACTCTCTGCAATTCACGTTTTTTTTATATAAAAAGGGGGTACGTTAACGTGATACATCAGGCTATATCATCCAACATACATACATACATATAGGAATTATTCCAAGACGAATCTCTACATACCCCAACGAATGGACCGGAGTGAAACGCTGCCCAGCTAGCGTACTTGTTCATAAATAATGTTCCGGAGGTATACGTGAGATAAAAAGAAACCAGCCCTCCCCACTTTGCCAAGTAAAGCCAATTAAAAGCAAACAACATAGTTTGTTAACATGTATAACAATAATCTACATGTAAACTACTTATCTTGTTGAGTGACACATGTGTGGCAATGCAAGGCTTCGCTCAAACATATTAATTCATCCTCATATTCATATTTTGGCATATGCTCCGGGGACAAGCTTGTGACACTCGAGCTTGGTTCCTAAAATTTGGCAACTCCATTTTCAATCGAAATGACAATCCAACGTCGAACACTTTTTGTGCCAATCACCGTCGCGATCAAACCTAATCGATCCTAATCAAAACATTCGATTGCATTAACAATAAAAACAATGTTACTTTTATTTTGTGTTTTAAGGTGTAAGGACTTCGTTAGTGATTTCCTGAGGAGAAGATATAGCACAAAAATTATTTCCGGCTTTGGCGAGAAAAACATTTAACTGCAAGGACTGTGGAAAACTACAACTGTACGCAGCTCGAAAATCACAAAAAATGAAACACAGGAAGAGCAAACCATTTAAAATCGGCCCAGTGTAGGCAAGTGCCTTTGGTAGCAAGGAGAAATCTAAAAGAAACTTAAAATAATTCACACAGGAAGAGGAAGTGGTTTGAATGTAACCAGCTGTGGCAACTAAAAGGTTTCATGCTATTCATGGCATCTTAAGTCTCATAAAAGAACACACACTGGAGAGAAACCATTTGAATGCGAACACGTGTGCGCAATTGCTTTAGCCGCAAAAACAGTTTTGTACAAGCAACCATAAAATTATTCACTACTGGACAGAAGCCTTTCAATGTAACCAGTGTGGGACGCGTTTTAATCATCCAACAAATCTAAAGAGACATGTAATAGCACACACAGGAGAGAAGCCTTTTGAATGCAACCAGTGTGGGAAGTGGTTTAAGTATGCATCAACTTTAAAGCAACATAAAAGAATACATACAGGAGAGAAGCCTTTTGAGTGCAACCAATGTGGCAAGTTCTTCAATCAGACAGCAACTTTAAAAATACACAAACGAACACACAGTGGTGAGAAGCCTTTTAAATGTAACCAATGTGGGAAGTGGTTTAGTCAGGAAGGAACTCTAAAGCAACATAAAAGAACACACAGTGGCGAGAAGCCTTTTGAATGTAACCAATGTGGGAAGTGGTTTTAGTCAGGAAGGAACTCTAAAGCAACATAAAAGAACACACAGTGGTGAGAAGCGTTTTGAGTGTAACCAGTGTGGTAAGTGCTTTAACCGCTCAGGGAATCTAAACCGACATAAACGAATACACACTGACGAGAAGCCTTTTGAATGTAACCAGTGTGGGAAGTGTTTTAATCGAGCAATAAGTTTAAGGAGACATAAAAGAACACACGGCGGTGAGAAGCCTTTTGAATGTAACCAGTGTGGGAAGTGTTTTAATCAGGAAACAGCTCTAAAGCATCATAAAAGAACACACACTGGCGAGAAGCCTTTTGAGTGCAACCAAAAGTGTGGTCAGCGAGGTAATCAAGAGCGACATAAAGCCACACATGATACAGAGAGGCCATGCACGAACGAAGAGTATGACAATTGTTTCAGTATCTGTGAACTGTTAAGCGACATTAAAAATATCAAACAGGAGTGAAGCCCTTATTAAGGTCATGTGTACCTTGTGCATGGTGAGTGTTTTAGTGCAACACGGATCACCACAGAATACATTTGAGAGTGTTCTCTTCTATGGAGTTATCAGGACACATTGACTAGGAAATTCTTTATCCAGCTGAGCAATCAAACAAGAGAAACCAGACAAACCCAATATCATACTCTGTGGTAAAGCATGCGGTTAAGAACGGAACATTTTATTTTTAAGGAAGGGAGGGGGGGAGGGGGGGGGGGGGGGGGGGGGTGCACGGGGAAAGTTGAGAAAAAATACAGTAACGAAGTATATTAACGAAATCTCGTTCTGTTGGTGGGACTGGAATTTATTTCACTCTTATATTTTGTCCGGCCCAGGATGACTCACTACTACAAACAGTAGTCATTTTACATTTAAACACAATAAGCGATACCAAACCACGAATTTTAACCCCTAAAAGGTACGAAAATCCCCGTCACTTTTATATTGTAGCCCCCTCCCCCTCCCTTCCTCCCCCACCCCTGTATAACGAGATCATACATTAGGTGTCTCCTACACGTGTTTATGAAAAGTTTAAAATAAGAAGCCAGCCTCGTGTCAGAGAATGACACTACAGCAAGCGAGTAAAATTCACCTAGCAGTCCTTGTAACTTAGCAGCTACTGCCTCGATAGTTTTACTTGGGTTTTAAAAAATACAGTACGACGGGACAGCGTCTGGATCAACACCAACTGTGCGTCTTAGGGAGGTGTCCGCCATAGAGAGAGGTCTGGGTATACTGACACCAGTAAATCTGAGAGTTACGATGAAGGTTTCGTTTCAAGCAGGATCGCATGTTTGTTTCTCTTAGCTTGTTTACATTACTATGTACATGCAACAAACATTATTTTATCTTCTTGGCGATCCAAGAAACACGTCTGTTCGATCGTTTAATATAAAATTTTCGTTTAAGACAAAGTTATTAGTTTCTGTTAGGGAAATAAATTATATGTTGTGTTATATAGACACGAGTGTTTTTACTGGAAAATAGACCACTCGTAAAATTCATACGAAACTACATCAGGTACCCGAGTGGCGTATTTTCCATATCCTCACTAACGTGAGGATATCGATTGACGTGATGACGTTCATTTCCCGCGTTTGCATGGCTTTTTGTGCAAAGCTGACAAACTCCTGGTTCGAAAAATGGCGAGCGATAGATTCGTGAAATTCACTGATTGATCTGTTTCCCCTATATAAAAAAGGAAAGGCAAAAATTATACGGTGGCTTGAAGATGTGAACATTTATACTTTCTCATGATTAAAGCAATTGTTACTCACTCGCTGCGCTCGTGTCGTAAATAAATTGTTTTTACACTCGAAAATAAAAATTCCTCTCACTTCGCGACCGCCGTGTAATATACTCTATTGTATATGATCATATAGCGAGGAATTTCAGGTAATACAACGGTGGCAAATAGAATCAGTATTTATCATATACAGTAAACACCCGCGTATAAGAACCTACGATTTTAAGCACATGTTAGGCTAAAATTTTCCCATTTAGAACCACTTTACATAAGAAACCTGTTTTAGGCTAAGATTTTAAAGTAGGTATCTTTATTTCCATGCTGATGAAGACTTGCAAAGAAACACAAGCCTAAAATAAAAAAGATCGAGAATCTCCAACAATATTCGACGAATGTGCCAGCCACCCTATTAACTTTATATACTGTAATCTGCAAATGTAACTCAATATTAGATCAAAAAAGGATACAAAAAAAGTAGTAGACCCACCATGGGTATTAATTAGCACAACTTGCATTGTATAAGCTTGTATACATTTAAAGTAGAACCACAAGACAGAACCTATTTAAGCAACCTTTTGAGCCTAAGTTTTCAGTAAGCACCATTTATATAAGAAACCTATTGAGGCATATAACTTGGACAAAAATCAATAGTCTATAATACGCGGGTGGTGACTGTATTTCACATGGTGAAAAAATCGACTACGGCCAATCAAATCCCCGTATAGCTTTTCACATGTGAAACGAATATAGCCAATATCAGCGATCTAGAATAGAACCACCTAGCCAATGAGAACAATAGCACAAAAAATGGCTTCCGAGGCGGGTCCGAAAAAAACAGGCGCACCGCTCGAAGTTTTTGTTTAAAAAACATCGTGCTTCGGATTCCACGTTTTGTTCCTTTGCAAGACAATTTCGCTGATAGGAGCAAGCAAACAAAACATACTCTGAGCAAAACTGAACAGAGACGTTCCTTGCCTTCAAAGAGGTTTTGAGAGCCGAAAGTATAATAGATAAAGGCAACTTGAGTTGGAGCGAAAGGACTAGTCTAAGAGGAGTTGGAGGTGCAAAAGAAAGGACGGAGGAGAATACGAACCAAACCCTTAAGGTAATTTATTACCAGCTTCGATACGGAAGAAAAGGTTTATCCCACGACCATGGATAGAATGACAGGAATTTAGGAAAGAGTAGTCTGACAAAGCAGAAGGGAATTTTAAAAAGCTGAAAAAGGAAACAAGACAAACGAGTCCGTGCTCTGACTGACGAAGAGGTCGATATTCTTACGAGAAAACTAAACCGCACTTTATGGTGAAACAACACCCAGCACTTCGGCTGAGAGGATGCTAAGAACATTAGAGATATGACGTGGGGGCGATGTTCAACTCTAAACCAGTGCGGATGTCCTCTTATGAGCTGAATTTCTCGAACTATACATTGTATTATATAAATGCCGAAGCGCTGTTTTTTCTCAAACCGCCGAAGCCACTTGAGTGCGCTAGATGCTGTATATCTCGCCAAGGTAATTGCGTGTGTTGAGCAAAAAACAAAACTGAAGTCGAAGGGCCAATGTTATAAATTATCCTCGTCCTATTAGTATATAAATAAACAAATTACATGATAGAAAAAACACACTCGGTCGCTGCGCTCACTCGTTCGTTTTCCGACGTTTGCAATTCGTGCAATAAAAAATCCATACGTCGCACTTTTCTATATATTTAGCTGCGGTTTTTCCACGATACAACGCACGCTCGCATTGGTTGACTCCATGGTTACATGTAACACCAGCTAACAAAGAAACTATCGTTTCGCACGCACACAACAGAAGAGCGATCTGAAGGCGGGCAACAATTGTATGTGCAAACAACTAGCTTTGCCCAGACTATAATGTTTGCCAGCTGCGAGAGTTTCCAATGTGTTCAGAATGAAAATTTGAACGAAGAACAGAACCTTAGCTTACGGCGAACGTGTTGGTAAGGTTTACTTATAAAATTCACAATTATGCACATATGCACGAGAAACGCGTTTATCTCAAACTGGGTACCCTAAGGAAGTGTTTGTCGTGTACGCTGAATTTCTCTTTAGATTCATGGGGAGGGCATCGGTAGTAATCTTCGACGCCGTATTCACGTGTTTTTTTTTAAATGTGCATAATTGTTCCAGCCGGTGGTACAGATCATATAGTTCAATAATAGAGAATTTCCTTCAAACTAATTCGATTATTCCAGCTGGTCTTTTCAAGATATCAATACGCGAACCTTTCGTACTCAAATTAATGGCCAGAATTGTAGTGTCGAGGAAGCGAATGTCTTGTGTCGCAACACGAGCCATGAGCACTGAGCTAGTGGAAATCGAAATTATACGAAGAAATGCTTTTTTAGGGCAAAATTCGAGAGGAGGGTACGGAATTGTAGTCGGGTCCAAAAACTGCCTCGACGTTCGAAGTTGCAGGCATTGTTGGAGTATTAGTATTCTAAAGGCGAGTAAAAACTTAAGAGCCATGTCTCTGTTAAAACCGACCAGTCGATTTTTTCTTCGAAATTTGTGATTTTTTCTAATATGATGGGATTTTGAAGCCTTTACCAAAGTAATTCACTAAAATGAGTTTCACTTTGACTCAAAAATACTAACTGGAGTTAGTTATGAACGATCAAAGTTTGGGCCGGTTCGGCACTAATTTCGGGCCCCCGTGAACTGCAAAACAAAATGACGCATATTGGCGCGTCGCCGTGAAAAAATAAATAATTCTGTTCCTAAAGATCCAATTCTTTTTTTAATCTATAGATAGATCATAAGAAGTTTGTTCAGACTGTTGCAATATAGAATTCACAATTGTGTTACTTCGGCGGGTAAAAATTAGATTTTCTACCACACGCCTAAACGCAGTTTTGAACGAAACACGGAAAACTAGCTCAACTTTGAGGGCAAATTTTAAAAATGTGGCACCTGTATTCGCAGACTAGCTTTAACTACAGAAACAGAGAAAACTAGAAATGACTGTTAATGTCGCCAAAACTAAAATCAAAACTTCTGTACCCAAGCACTCCACGATCAGTGTACAACACTAACAATTGTTATATGAATTTTGGTAAAATTCTGATGACAATGTTAACAAGCATCGAAACCGCAAGGGGACTGGGACACGATTACACATAGGCGTTAAACATTCGACAGGCGCCATTCCTTTCTTCCTTCCAATCGCTTCGAGGAGCGAAGCTCTATATCTTCACTGATTCATCCTCTTTTTCTCTACACCTTTCATGTGGTTGTAATAGTACGAATCGACCCAAGACATGAGCCCCTCCTACAAACTATTCAAGACTAATTCATACATCATCATAAAGCACTCTATCGAAACCATATTATGGTCAGTAATGCAAGAAAGACCGTTCTTGCCTAGCACGTTGTGATGTGTCCGTCACAGACTCCGATACAGATCTCAAGGATTGAAACGTATCTTACATGTAATATCTTTTAGTTGGTAACGATACAGCTGGAGCGGACACGTTTTAGAGTCTGGACGTTACTTAATAGGAATCAAGGATTACTGAAGAGACCAAAAATTAGGCATCAGAAAGCCAGCATAAGAAGATTATATGTAAAGTAAGACTTATGCTGCCGAAACACACTGTCGAGAGCAGAATGTAGAGTTCGTTATCTGTTACATGTTCAGATCACTTTCACCCATAAAATTCAAACAGCTTCGTTCAGAGCTTGCCAAAATGTAGTGTGCCAGTGACAAACTATTATTTAGCATGATTTCGAACACTAGTAACCAGGCTACCATATTAGTTTTTGTTTATGTTCTATGACTTAAGCAGAGTCTGAAAACATCGAGGTTGAGCACCCCCCCACAATTATTTAAAATCTCAGCCTTACACAAGTTGACGCCATAATTTTGCGTGTTTCGTTCAAAACTCGTTTAGATGTGAGCGTGGTTAGCAAAATCTAATTTTTTACCGCCGAAGTAAACCAATTTGAAATTTAAAGTTGCAACGGTTTGAACAAACTTCTATGATTTAGTGTATCGATTAAGCTTGTAACCAAAAGAACAATTGGATCTTTTCAGGACGAAGATTGTATACTTTTTGTGTCACGTGGCGACGGCAATATGCGTAATTTTTGCACATAGGGTAAGTTCCGGGGGGGCCCGAAATTGTTAGTAGCCAACCGGCCACCAAACTATTTGATCACGATCATAAAAATAATAACTACAGTTAGAATTGTTGAATCAAATACTAAAACTCATTTTTAGTGATTACTTTGGGTAAAGGCACTTCAAAAATCCCAGTATATTGAGAAAAATCACAAATCACGAAGAAAAACGTCGATCATCCTTGGATCACCGGCTTTTAACACACACAAGGGACTACGAACACTATACTACAAGGATCCACGAAACCACTGCTCTCGCGCGCCACAAATCGGCGTCAAAAACTCAGCTTCAAAGCAAAGTTAAACAACGTCCAAACATTTGGACTTTATTTTATTACATATAGACAGTCCTAAATAGGCAATTTTCTCAGGAAGATTAATGTTCACAATAACAATTCCTATTGTACCAGAGGTCCAGAACTAGTATAGGACCTCTGATTGTACCTAAGAAATTTGAAATATCGTAGATTTATCTGTGACCCACACAAAGCGTTGTGGTCAAACAACCATTTGTCACACGAATATGCCTGCTGCCTTCGCTTCGCTCTGGTCAGCAATAATATTCCTGGACAGGAGAGCCATGAAATCTAGTTTAGTACGGCATTCTATGTATTTGTCAGCGTTGTCCCCGATCTTCCGTTCATAAGCAACATAGTCCAGTCCAGTCCGTTCTTATTTGTCTACGATATAGTTGCGAGCAGACTAGGGCTCTAGTGGTTTTAATGGACGTCGAGCGATTCGTGGTTTGTGCGTATGGTTTGTGTGTTTGTATCTTCCCCCCCCTGCTCACTTTATTGACTGTTTTACTCCAGTAGAGGTAAGAAAAACTGTTATAATGGCGTATGAGTAATCGTAGTGTATGTAGTTATCACCTTTGTGATCCAGTTGTTCTTCCAGAAAATAAGAACGGATGCACATACTTGAAGCCTTGCAACTTGAGAACATTTATGGCACACAAAGCTAGTGTGCCAAAATGCCATCGGCGTCGATCACGTGACTGGGTTTTCAAAGACATTGATGACATCGTAAATTACTAAGCATTGCCAAAATATATTATCTTGATA
>MU825695.1:0-11677 GCA_029204205.1 Desmophyllum pertusum | reverse complement strand
TCATCGCCTCTCGCGCTTTTGAAATTCTCAGTACCAGAAAGAAAACAGTATTTACTTGAAGTCCCATTCTCACAATTATTTACAACCCAAAACCTTTCTTTATGATACAGATTAGTTGAAGGGCAAGAAGAAGAGGAACAAAGCACGAAGAAGTTAAAAGCATGTGCAATAAAATCCACTCAATAAATCACTCATCTTTTATGAAATGTTATTGACTGGTTTTGGTGTCTTTATATTGATCGGCGTTGCTCATGAAGATGATTCCGTGTTATTAATAAGCTAAAGGCGCTCGAGGTCCACCAGTGCGCTAGGGCCGCTAAGTTGTCTTCATCTCTTATTGCCCCCCCCCCCTCCCCCCCCCCCCCCCCCCCCCCCCCCCCTTCCCCCCCCCCCCCCCCCCCCCACTCGGAGAATTATTCCAAAATGATGAGTGCAGCAGCAGTTTAAAGACCATCCTGTCAACCAAGTGTCTTCTTCGTTGTCGTGGACTGGTGTGGTACTACCAGAAGTTTCAGAATTGGAGCGAAGACCATACATGGAAGGATTCTTAAAATGACATGCATTCTTTACTACCATAACATCATTAGGCTTAAAGCAACAGCGGTCTCAAAATGGCGCGACGACTTTACCTAATTTCATCATGCTCTTTCCATTTCTGGCAACCATTTTGTATACTATCACATATTTTTATGATTGACCATGGTCATGTGAACCGCTATTATGCACAAGCGGCCTAACCACAAACGACCAACAACGGACGAAGCGCTGGAACCGGGGCAGAGAAGTGTTTTTCCGACCCTGTCGTCGTACACAATAATCGTAACAGTAAGTTTTGTGAATTTTTGGATTTACATGAAGCAATTCGTGTCGTAAGCTTGTCGTAAGCATATCGCTCCTGCGTTAGCAGTCGTTTCCTTTTCCGAGAGGCGCGGGATGTGCGCGCGTCGTCCCGTAAAATGCCATGGGTAGCGCAAAAAGAGCAAAAAAAGATATCGCATGCGAGAAATTGTATCGTGTTAACGATCACTATTTTTCAGCGGCCTACTAAATTTAGCGATTTATTTTTCTTTGTCCCAAGATTTAACAAACCCGTTTAATTTACATGTAACGATTTTTAGGATATTTTTGTGTTCTCATGAAACTTACTTATCCCGATTTAGCCTAAGTTTTTCAAGCTTGTTAGCTCCTTCGTATAAATCCCGTTTCTCCACCCATTCGCCAGTCTCGACCACCCTTGTTCACATTTTGGTTTATTTCTGAATTACAATACTCAATAATAACCAGTTTTCTTGTCCCAAATCATAAAATCCTTTCAAATTCTAATTCACAGGAGGACGTCCTTTACTGCTCGCAGGCCCGTTCGATATTGGTGACATGCACTAAGCGGGAAAAAGGCTCTCGGTGACGAGGACCACTGGTCAATCCTCGGGACACCTGTGTCAAAACGCAGTTAGACTGGGATTCGCTCCAATACCCAAAGCAAAAAGGAATGTAAATCGCAAATTTAAAATAAATCGGCTTTAACAAATAATAGAAGATAAAATCGATGGTAATATTAAAAGCTGTGAAATTAAAAAAAGCATTTCGTGTGTTTTTCTTTGCAACGTTTTAACTTTTCGCAAATAGGTGACGCCCAATTTACGGGACATGAAATTTTGATAGGGCCCAAAAAAGCGGGGGGGGGGGTGGGGGGGGGGGGCTTATTAGAGAGGAAGTGAAGCTTATTTTAAATCATAAATTTTCAAGAATATTCACCGTAATTTTGAACACTTCACTATTACACCCACCTAACCCTCAAAACAGAACAAGAAATTGGGTCACCGTCTTTGGAGTCCTTTACAAATGCAAATGTCATTTAGTACCCTAACTCCCCCCCCCTTGACGATAGTTCTGGAAAATAAAGTAAAGACTTAACGTTTCAATACAAAGTGAATGAAAAAATGGCCAAAAAATATTCGATAAAAAATTATTTACATCAAGCCATGGACGCGAAATTAATGTAGATCTCTATTATTATACCATTTAACTCTGACCTCGTGAACGGGCACTTGGAGGGGGCGGGGCACATAATAGAGAGGGAGAGGGGCTTATTTCAAATTCTGACTTCCAAAAAGGGGCGCTTATTAATTAGAAAGGGGGGACTTAATAGAGAGGTAGGTGGGGGGGGGCCAATAAATAGAGCCTTTTACGGTAATTATTTTTTCTTTCTCACAATGCGGCAGAATACATATTTTTTTGGATTTCGTGCGATTTGGATACAAAGGCCAAGCAATATAATAATTGTTTTTTCTGGCATATGTTCGGGAGAAATCGAATTCCTTTCTTCAATCTTTAATTTCGTCAACAGTGTAGGAAATTGGCTTGCTTGACACGAAAAGTAAAAGTTATCATCATACTTCGCCAATACGTCTAGTCCCTGAAGAGATTTTTACTTTAGCTGTACCTGTTATTAAAACTCAAGCGATTAACTAGAATTGGACCGTTGGTAAAACAGTGTTTATACAAGTCTTGATGTCAATAAAATGATTAGAACGCTTGTTGTCAATCGTTTAGCCTTTAATACTCATAGCTAAATCCAAAGATGAAAGAGAAGATAGACAGTTAGAATAAATTACGTTTTCTTACGACCGTGAGACTTGTTACCGAATTGTTTTCATTCGACTGAAAGCGATAGGAAAAAATTAAAATTCCTTTCCGTTGCCGTACTACAACCATTTTAAAGTTTGAAGAAAAATAGAGACTGTGACGAAATTTGCTAGACTTTTTGTTTGTTTGTTTTTGAGACAAACGGAAGGACTTATATCATGTGTTTTGTACGTGGACAAAGGTTTTTCCTGGCACTGTGTTGGGGAAATTGGATCCTATTCTAGTTTAGCGTTTTGCTTACCTTTTCGCGAAATTGCCCTTGACCAAGGAAAAAATATAAACCAGTTTATGTTAAAGCATCCTTTGTAGAAATGTTTCGGATTCATTTAATAAAAGCGAAAACACGTACGCGCACCCAAACTTCGACTGGCTTCCCGGTGGGTTTTTTTTTCTTTTTTTTTCAAATTAGCGCATGCATCTGCGATCGTCGGCTTCGCAGACCCAATGTGAACATTGTCGATCTCAGAGACACAAGGATCGAAAAGGAGTATCCGTTATCGCTATCACGTTCGCGTTTATCATTACGCTACTACTTATTTCTACCTTAGGTTAATATAACGTACACTCAGATAAGCTAAGCCAATGCAAACCGTTGAAACTTTTCAAACTCGGAATTTGCAATTATGCGCTATGCTACTGCGCTGGTGGTATCGCATACCTCAACACTGGACATAAACGTTCATAAATTGTATTTTGCTCAAAAAGGAAAATTACTTTTCACGAATTTCTAAAGAAACGTTTGTGTAGGAGGCCGGCAATACAAAAACAACCAGGTCCAGAATGGAAAAACAAATTACTGCACAAATACGTCAAGTCAATGCAACAGAGCAGCCAAAAGGAACTGAAAAGCACTCAAAATCCAAGGCTGATGTTAGTAGAAGATTTCTTCTGAATAGAGCGGGTTTTCAATTTGAGTGTCGAAAGTCATCCGGAATTGCTTTGGTTTTTTTGCACTTTACTATTACCACTCTGCTGATTCGCGCCATCTTCTCAACCCTCAATCAGATGCCAAAACCAAAAACCAATCGCGTCTTTAGTGGTCCGTCCGACGCGTTTTCCCGCGGCTCGACGGCCACTTATTTGTCTTTTCTTTGAGTTCTCATTGGTTCATCTGTGTTTGTTGTATACGGTTGGTTTGTGATTGGCCATTGAAACTTATTTTGGTTTTGGTTTCGCGATTACTCAATTTTGAAAACCGCTCTAAGCACAGGCGCCCCAAGCTCACGTTATGCAGGCTAAGCTAATGTCATTAAATTAATTTACATAGCATAAATCTAGCGGCGCAATTATTACTGTTGGCCCACAGGATCTCTGGGAAAAAACAATGGTTTACAATAACAAACAATTTGTCAACCAAAAAAACCTTAGAGATCACCGTTGTTATAGTATTTCACATCAGTTCCCTTTTATCTGAGGCATTGCATGATCAAGCTGAAGGGACAAGTTTGAATTGGACCGAGGGTCGTTTTAACCGGTAAGACACTCACAGGACATTTGAAAAGAATAAGGCGCCAAGCTCGATTGAATGTGCTGAGTGTAGAAAGGGTCCTATCTATATTTTGCCATAACAAAACAAACAAAGCTTTCTAAAACAACACCCAAGTTGCGTTTCACCACTTCGTTAGTATTTAAGTTACTCGAAAAACGACATATTCATGCTTAGGACATAAAAACTAGATAATCTATACTATCACTTTTGTCCCAAAAGGGTGAAAAATAGAATTAAATACCTAAAAAAGCAGATTGGACCTTTCTGCACTTAGCCCAATCAGTGGTCCTAAAATGTAGTCTGCGTGTCTAGAATGTTGCCATTCTATTGATTTTGTTGACTAAAGGCAGACACTTTGTCAAATAAGAAGGCACGCAACGGCACGGATCTTCTGGAAAATTGTTTTGTTTTACTAAAGTGTGGTTACGCCGTCTGAAAAGCTTGTATAATAAAAAAACACCATAAAACAAATTATGATGTGAAGTTTCGCCACACAACTATACATTATCAAGATGTACGTGTATGCTTTGACCTTGCTGTTGCTTATTGGAGCTTCTCTGAGCGAAGGTACAAATTACAAATGATGTTATCAATTCTACCTTGAAATTATTTCTAGAATATTACGCAAGTTAAACAATTACTCAGCGTTCAACATTATTTGGGTACAAAAATGTCCAAGTGATAGTCTTACCGAAAGCTCAGTTTCCGGCCATCACCAGAAATCACGGACATTTCGGGCCCGTAATGAACTATCAGCGGTTGATCGTTTTCAATATGGCGGCGGTAGCATAAATGACAGCAAAAACGTATTGCGGATGAAATTTACATAATTTGAGCTCGGTAGATCTATTCTTTAATGGAAAAAAAAGAAAAGGAACAGGTCTTCTAAAATTCTCGGGATTTATGAAGCTGAACGACTGATCACAAGCCCAAAGGAATAAAATATTTTTTTGATTCGTCGTAGCGGCTAAAAACATTCTTTGCCAGGCATATTATTTAGAACGAGGAAACTTGGAACTAGTTTATATACCGACAAGCTTTGCTGGATAAGAAAAAAAAAAAGATGGCGGCTCGAGTGGAGTTTTCGGAGAGGTTTTGTTCAGTATTTCTCCTTCCCAAAGCGTTGCCAAAGATGGCCTCAGATCACAAAATCAAGGACAACTTAGCAGTTTTCAAGTGCCGTGGGAAGGATCTTATTGGCAAGAAATGGACTCTTTTATGGACGATTTGTATACTTCAAACTCTCCGGTATTTAATGCGAGTCGCGGCTAAGTGACTGCTTGAAGGATTGTTCCTCAAATCGACAAGCATTTGGCATGGATTACACCATATTTTGAGGCAATCTATGGCTAATGGAAACCTGGAAATATTGAACGTCAAAACGCATCGTGGGAAGTAAGCAGACTAATGCTTTTTAAAAATGTTTATGTTAGAAGCATAGCTTGATCACTACTGAACACGTTATCGAGTCGGGGCTAAGGGATAGTTTACCTCGTATTTGTTGTATTTTAGAATTTGTTCGATTTCCATACATTTTCTTACTCGATTAGGCCGCCATTAAAGACGTGATGCGCACGCGCGTGCGCCATTTTGACCCAGATTTCTGGCAATGGCTTAAAGATTTACTTTTACTTTTATAGATGGTACACTCGGTACGCTAGGTACGCTGTAATACGCTCGGTATGCTCGGTACAGTCGGTTACGCTCGGTACGCTCGGCCTCTATAGAGCTCTTCCAACTTTTACCTCACATTTTTGCACTTCAGAGAATGCAAATATTTTTATCTCTGTTTTTCACCACTTGTTACAGAAAACTGTAAACAGACCAAATGCTTATCGAAAGCAAACCTCGAAAGTTTCACATGAAGCTCGTGTCATTCAAAGTGTTCTTTTTACTAAAGTTGATACTAGCTATTCGAAGTCATAAGCCTGGTTTTCACTAGCGACGCAAGCACAAGCGCAAGCAACATACGCAGAAGCAGTAACGCGTTGATCATCAGTGCCTTTTGTTTACGACAAATCAACGCGTTACTGCGTCTGCGTATGTTGCTTGCGCTTCTGTTTGCGTCGCTAGTGAAAACCAGGCTGTAGTTGACGACTGACGTTTCAGTATTACTGCTTCTTCGGGGTAAGAAAACTGCCTCTTTTACTAACCCTAGTGATCATCTGTGATTATTGTGCTTTGTAAAATATAATGTAAATTTTATTTACAAAACCCTAACATGTATGTCAATTCCAGATTTACATTTGTAAATATATTTTTACATATTATGTAAATTTTCAACTTTTCCAGTTGCATGAAGAGGAAAAAAAACATTATTGTTTATTTTCGCGTCGAGAGCAGAAACGCTAGGCTCGATTTCCGCCGCCTTCTCGAGTCCGGCCTTCGTCCTCCTTCGGGAGAAAAACGTGGGCTCATTATCCAGAACAGCGGCTGGTAATCGAGCCTAGCAGAACCCGAGTGTTTTCCAAGCATAAATTATCCGTTTCTATCTCCGTTTTTCATTGTTATCTTGTTTTATATTTATATTATCTATGACTAAACCGTGTTTGTTTCAGTTTTCTGTTTACACCACTGTTTACAAAAGATAAATTAGTATAGGTAATTGCATGGGGCCGAGTAAAATTAAGGATTAATATCACGCGTGTTTTCAGAAGTTGCAGAAATTGCCCGAGTCGCGCAGCGACAAGGGCCAATTTCTGCAACTTCTGAAAACACAAGTGATATTAATCCTTAATTTTACGAGGAAACATGCGATTACTTGTTTATGACATAGAGAGCAAAATTTTCGGAAAACATTCAAGTGCGCGAAGCTAAATTCAGCCGACAGGACGAAAATATTCCTTCCTAAAATCAGACAGAATCACAGCGAGATCGAGGCAAAACCCTTACGTTCAGAACAGGATAAACGTTAACTGTTATGTAAATCTAAAGAGAAAAATGTAAGTCGTTGAAAATAAAAAAAAATAACAAGCTTACACTCAAGCCAAGGTAAAAGGTAATTTTATTCACCTGTTTGCATGTTTTGAAGCTTTTCCGCTGCGAGCTGCTTGAGATGTCAATCCTACATCGATAAAACGGCAAACGACGACTCCAAACAAACTTGTAGAGGTAATTTCTCCTGTTAAATTTGTCGGCCTTCTTCTTTCTTTGAACAAACTCTGTGCTCTTTACTCTGGGTTGCACATGATGAAGCCCCTATAACAGAAGTGAAGCGAAGAAGTCAGTTAGCCGCCATGAATGAATTGAAAATTCTTGTTCAAAATCCCGCCGTCAAGAGAGCCAACTAAGTGCAGCGCGCTCAGCCAATTAGGAGCGAGGGAATTTTGCCGCTCGTCCAATTTAGGATCAAGTAATTTTGCCCCGGGCAAACCAAAATTAATGAAAAATGGCCCTCTGTCTTCAGCCAATCAGCATTCAGTAATTTTGCCCTCTATGTTATAAGGTAAAAATACAGGAAACAATTCATGATATTATAAGAAAATAAAAACTGATCAAGAGAAAGAAAGCTTACGCTTTCGAGTTGGTCACCGTCACGTTGTTGGTTAATTGGCGTCTTATTAACTGCATATTCAATTTTCAGCAAAATAAGTCATTTACAAACAAAAGTCAAAGTTGTGTTATAATAGATCAGCTTTGAAACGATAAAAACTAGAAATACAGCTGAAAGTAAATTAAGTTCCATGGCTTCGACGCTGATAATGAACCCTAAAAACTAAATTTATTTACGTGCGTGTAACTGAGAAGAGAGTGATAGTTTCACGCGAATAATGTTTGTTTCTTCTTTCAGGGAAGATAACAATACAATCAAATATTATCCAAAGCAATGAGTTCTTCTTGAGTCATCTCGCTCGATTTCTGGATCCTGTGTCTGGTTCACATTCATATTGGAAGCTGTGTTACCGCGCCTCCACTCACGGCTGGGCTGGAAGTACCTTTCATAGCAGATGTGATGGTAAACATAATACGGTGACCCATCATCAAAAAGAACCAGTACGTGTTTGGAGGATTCACTGACATTCCTTGGGGTATGCATATGTACGAAGGATATTTGAATAAATCATTAATACAGCTTAGACGTTCGGTTTCTCGTAGGTTTCATAACAAAAGGAAACATCATACTTCAACTAGTGCTCAAACAATCATAATCATGAGACAATACCTATTTACTAGTCACAACACTTTTAATCCTGGTCAGAGCTCTAGATATAATATTCTAGTTACACCAGCCTTTTAGACCTCGGTCAAACATCTGCTCGCCAAGGAAACCTTTCAGACCAGTTCTACCAATGGGATTAGTTTTGGTATTATATATAGTTAACAATGCATTATGTATTAGTATAAATAAGAGTACAGAAATTAAATGGTAAAAAGAGAAGTAAGTACTCAACTTGTAAGAAGTAAGAAGAGAACGAGGATAAGTCTTGAACGCTGTTGAGCTGATCCTCCAGTGTTCTTATTGGGTTCCTCTAACACATACATATAATACTATAAATGTGCGTCTCGAAGAGTCTCGTGAAAGTAGTGGTGCGGTGCATTTTTGGGTGGAAGGGCAGAGGTGTTCAGTTCCGCTGACAAGTTTGCGTGTTATAATTTTCTCTGACTGGTGAATCTGACCAATGTTCTTAATAACGAACCGGTGCGTATTCAATTCACCACCAAACGAGAAGCAGACTGGGGCGAGTCGCATCTCGCAGCCCCTTGTGGGACCGTTACTGGGGACGCGTCGTCATGCTAGCCGTCACACATAGTATTGAGTATTCACATTTTTCTCTACACTTAATAAGTTTATATATATATATTAATGTGAATTTGATTTATTTTGTAACTGGAAGATGGATGTTGTACATCCGAAACATGTTTTTTAAAAAGTGTCGTTGTCTTTCTAAATATTCTTACAAAATAAAAGAGTCAGGGTATTCATTTAAATGTGTACTTTAACAGAAAAACAAGTATAATGCTACTGACTTACTGATTTGCACGCTCTTCATAGTGTTGCAGCTCGCTGAGTTTACACGTCGCCATTAACAAGACACGGTTCGCATCGACATGTAAAATGTAACCTGACATGGAGACTATAGGATAAAATCGCAAATTTGTGAACTTTCCTTTGTGCTGGAATGTAATTTAATACCGCGCGAGACTGGGATACAATGAGTAAGGTTAAAATGCCAGATACATCGAACATTGGCCTCAGCATTACCCTCTCTATCATTAATTTTATTTATTTATATCTTGTTTTTTTCAAATTCAGTTTCAGCATTCCAGTGGTAGTTTTGGTTCTACTTCCAACTGCTGTTCATTTTCTCTACTCCGCAACAAAGAAGGACTAGAACCTTTTAAAAGTATGGTGTCTAAAGCCGTCATATCGCCCAATTTTCAGGATAATCATTTTATGGTCCAACATTCTGGTGACGGGTTCGACATCCACCATTGCCAACAATGCGAAACAGTAACGACCTCGTTCATACACAGACTTTGGTCATAACGGCTACTATTCATCTTCCAAGTAGGAGTACAAGATCAGTACACAATCCTGGCTGGGACTAACTACTTCACACCTGATTGAAGTGGAGGTGTTTTAATCTTGCGCTAATTCACAAGATGTGGCGATTAAAAAACGATAAAATGTTCGTACATATTCAGTTATTTACTTGGTGTCGGTGTTGTAGTTTGTAGACTGTGTCAAAATATACTGGTGTCGGAATGTTCAACGTTTAGCTTTAATAACTCAAAGCCTAAATTTAAAGATATCAGTTAGGAATAAAATCATACGTTTCTCTACGACCGGAGACTGAACGTTGTTTTCTACGACTGAAAGCAGATAGAAAATTAAAATTCCTTTCGTGCGTACACAACTCATGTCTAAGTTTTCAGAAATAGAAACTGGGACGAACAGTCCAGCGACATACACTTGCTGTTGCGACTTTTTATTTGTTTGTTTTGAGACAAACGAAAGGACTTATGTCAGTCACGTGGGACTAAGTTTTCCTAAGGCACTACGTTGGTGACAATTGGATCCTATTTAGTTTCAAGGTTTTGCTTTCCACCTTTTCGGAAATTGCCTGCCAATAAAAAAATAAACCAGTTCAATTAAGCATCTTTATAGAACTGTATCGGATTTTAATAAAGCGAAAAAACGTACGCGCAAACTTCGACTGGGCTTCCCTGTGGGTTTTTTGCAATTAGCGCCATGCATCTGCGATCGTCGGCTGAGACCCATGTGAACATTGTCGATCTCAGACGGACCACAAGGATCGAAGGAGTATCCGTATCGCTATACGTTCGCGTTTATCATTACGTACTACTCTTTTCTTAACCTTAGGTAATATAACAGTACACTCAGAAAGCTAAAGCCATGCCAAACCGTGACTTTTACAACTGCATCGCATTATGCGCTATGCTACTGCCAGGTGGCTTATCTCATACCTCAACACTGTCATAAACTTGCATAATTTATTTTGCCTCAAATGAATTACTTTCACGAATTTCTAAAGAAACGTTTGTGTAAGAGCGGCCCAAGACAAAACAACCAGGTCAGAATGGAAAAACAAGCTACTGCAAAAACGATCAAGTCAATGGCAGAGCAGCCAAAGGAACATGAAAATCAACTCCAATCCAAGACTGATGTAGAGAATAGAGCGGTTTTCTAATTGAGTGTCGAAAGCTAAATCCGGAATTGCTTTAGTTTTAAGCTTTACTACGATCTGTGATTGGTTTTAATTAAAACTTGCCGCCACCCGTACACAGCCAATCACAGGACGTAAAACCAAACTGAACGCGCACTTGCGCCATGCACACACGCGCTTTAGGCCGCGGGTTATATACGTGTCTTTGCTTTGAGTTTTCATTGGTTCATTGTGTTGTATAAGTTAGTTGCTGATTGGCCATTGAAATTACTTTCTTTGAGTATTTGTAGTTTTCGACCATCACACTCAATTGAAAACCGCTCTAAGTAATCGGTTTATAGAGTGCCCTTTTTTATGTTTTTTGTTTTGTTTTGCGACGGGACTTTCAAGCACCCAAAACCTAAAACCCTCGGTTTGCACCTTCACGTTGTCGTTCTAATAAATTAAACCCCTAAAGGAGACCAATCTGTGCGTGGATCTAGCTTTATTTGACCCCTGAAAGATACCATTCTAAAAAGACTTTAAGTTGCAATCGATCTCCGGTAATGCGACCACCAACACATTATGACGGTGTTTTTTATTTTTATTTCATCGCGTGCAACCCTAAACGATACCATGATGGCTAAAAATATAGACGTTCCGTCCTGAACACCCCAAGTGATACCAAAATCCGTAATTTACACCCCTAAACGAGACGACGAGCATCCCGTAGTTTCATATTTCGCGTAAGCTGTAACCTGTTCACAGACGTTCAATTTTTTCATAAGATACTCGCGCTCCGCGTTGAATGTCGCGCTCGTGCGCGCAGCGCGCGCCAGTATCTTACGAAAAAAAAAATGAACGTCTGTGAACAGGCTACGTAAGCTGAACAAACATATATTCTCCCCTCTATAATAATTACACCACTGCTGTC
>MU825694.1:0-11704 GCA_029204205.1 Desmophyllum pertusum | reverse complement strand
TTTAGGTGGCCCGCGGTTATTTATTGGAGCGGAGTTCCCTTTTATAAAACTACTTTTCGGCAGGAAAGCGTCAACCGATTTCTGTAATTTTTGGTATTCAAAATAAGGAATCTTTAAATTTAGAAGGCTTTTAATTTTAGGGCAAACGAAATTTACGATTTAGAGATACAAGCGCTATTAGAAAACCTTGTTTTTTACGAAATCGCGAATATTTTCATAAAACGAAGATAGATTTTTTTTCTAATTACGTTTCAATAAGTTCCAAGACTTCAATGTTTACTATGAGCAAGTTTCCACAAAAACGGCTGCATAGAAATTGCTGCACAGTTCACTGCTGAATTTTAGCTTCAAAAATAATATGCTCGTGTATTTGACTTCATCTGTTGCAAGAACGCTTCAATTAAAAAATGCTTAAGGATCGCAAACCTATCTATCAGAAAAGCTTGGATTTACCACCTAAACACCTTTGTGCTGAAAAAAATTAATCGGAAAAGATGGGAAATTTCCCAGTAAAAAAAATTATTTAAAGGCCAAAACATGGGAAGAAAACCCATCGATGTTTTGATTTAGTGCGTAAAATTGTGGGGAAATGTGTTTTCAAAAAATTATTTTTTTTCACGGGTTTGTTTTGAAAACTTGTGGAAAAAAAAAACTTTTAACCAGATTTGTTTTCCCGTAATTTTTAAGGGTAATGATAAAAAATCCAAAAGGCATATATATAAAACACAGGGGGCCCTCGCCTTGGTTTTTAAGCGCGTTGGTAGGCCTCGGGGACCGAAGGTCTCGGCCGAAAAAATTAAAAGTCGTTTCAAAAGGTTTGGCTTGACTTTTTCAGTTGGTTCCCTCCCATTTTACCAATGCTTTTGAAAAAAAAAAAAACCCCTCGTCTTTCCGGTTAAAAAATTATTTCAAATATTGCCCGCGTTGTGGGATTTTTCAATTGGGGGGAAATTTTTTTTACCGGGATTCATCGAAAATTTCCTTTTGGAAATGTTTCATTGATTCGGTTCATTATCATTTTAAAAAATTTTTCGGAATTGATGTCCGTAAAATTCCCAAAAGTTGGCCAAAATAAATAAATTTCCAGGAAACGCGGGGGCCCAAGTTTTGGAATAAATTAAATTTACGGGTGAATACGAGGGGTTTTTTTCCTAGCACTTTTTGTAAAAAAAATGGGGAAGGGACATTGGGGTTGAAAAAGTAGCTAAAAATTGGACGGAAAAAAGCCAAAATTTCTCCGAGGCTTTCCATCGGGGGGGGAACCGCTACACCGCCTGGAAACAACAAAAAACAAGGTTAAGGGGCCCCGGTTGTTTATTTATATGCTGTTATTTTTTTATCATTACTTAAGAAAATTTAAGCCCCCCCCCCCCCCCCCCCGGAAAAAACAACAAATTTCGGGTAGGTTTTTTTCAAAAAGGGGTCAAAAACCCAAAACTTTTGAAATATCTTTGAAAATTCCACAAACATTTTACAGCAAACACATAAAAAAAAAACAATCTTGGTTTCTTCATTGCGCCGTTATATCTTCTTTTTACCTCGGGAGGGGTTTTCGGGATCTTTTTTTTAGGAATTATTTCAGCCCCAAAGGTTTTAGATAAAAAACATTAAAAACTTTCCCAATGATAGGGGTTGCGGAAAAATATTAATTATTTTTTTTTAAGCTGGTTCTTGCAAAAACAGCTGAAAGAAAAATAACACAAGCAATTCAATTGTTTTGGAAAGGCGGGAAAAATTAAGCAGTGACAAAACTGTGTAAAGCAATTTCTGTGCAAAAAAAAGCCGGTTTTTTGTGGGGGAAAACTTGCTCAAAACAGTAAACCTTGAAAGGGGAAAAAAAAAGGGTTCTTGGGAACTTATTGAACCGTTTTACAAAGTAGGAAAAAAAAAAAAATTCTTATCTTTCCGTTTTCTGAAAAAAACATTTCTTCGCGTTTTTAAAAAAAAAAAAAAAAAAGGTAGTTTTTTTAATAAAAAAACGCTTAGATCTCATTAAATTCGTTTATTTTTTCCAGTTTGCCCCTTAAATATTAAAAAAAAAGCCTTCTTTATAAATTTTGAAGCAATTCATTGGTTTTAGAGTGTCACCAAAAACCAAATTACCAGGGGGGAAATCGGTTTAACGGCTTTTTTTCATGGCCCGAAAAAAAATTAGTTTTTTTTTAAAAAAAAAAGGGAGCCTCGACTCCCAATAATTACAAAAACCGGGCAGGGGGGGCCACCACATTTTAAAAAGTGATTATTGGGCTTGCACTTGCCCAATTCTCTTAAAAAACAAAAGTTTTAATTAAGTGTCAAAGTTCCTTACATTGTTTAAATAAAAAAGTTAAGGTAAAAAAGGCCGCCCAACTTGCGGGCCCCAAAAACACAAAAACTTAGGCCACAAACCCCCCACTTATGCCGGGGAGCTTTAAGGGGGGGGGTCCTTCTTTTAAAACTTACCGGGATTCAGACTTATTGCGGGAAGGTGGACATTGATTTTTGTTTGATCGAAAAGTTTGGGCGTTGTTTGCGACGAAGCCTGAACATGGCCAAGATTATATTTAGGTATGGGGAAAATACCCTTGGTGTGTTTTTAAAAAAAAAATTTGCACCATTGCTGCGTTGCATAACTTTTAGTTGCCCCAAGGGTCCCAAACCGGCGCGCCGCGGGAGGGGAATTTTTAGGAAAGGAAAAAATCCCTAAAAAAACTCGAAAAGGGAAAAGTGAATAAAGTTTTTCCAATTTCTTTTTGTGGGATTTCAGAGGAAAAGTGGGGAAAAAAAGGAAAAGACTATATGCTTCTCCTTATATAAAAAAACGTATGGGTTATTGGGATTTAAACTGTTTTACGCTTTGGTTAAAAACAACAAGGCAAAAATTCCTATTTTAAAGGGAAAAAAAAAAGTTACACAATTTTTGCACATTATTTATGGGGGTGGGGGACCGGGGGGGTTTCCATAACAACTTTGGTTATTTTTTATTAATGGTGAATTTTCAAACAAAAAATGGCCATACGGTCGGGCTTTATGGGCATTTTGCAATGTTCATTTTCATAATTGTGCCCCAATTGTTTCTAAGGGCAAAGTAATGTAAGGTTTGGGTTTGGGAAGGTTTTTAGGGGGGTTTTTCTGTTCACCTGGGTCCCCACGGGTGAAACCCTTTGCCCAAATATGGTTCGTGACTTTAAAAAATTTTGGAAGGGACTTTTTTCAAATTGAGCAAAAAAACATGGTCCAAAAAACCCAACAAAGCGATTTATATGTTAATAAAGTCGGGAGGATCCCCCCCAAAAAAGATTATGATAGTTGTTGGGAAGGTTCTTTCCTAAGAAAAAATTAGGGGGGGGGGAATTGGTAGTTAAGAAGGGTCCCCCCTTAAAATCCAGGTTTTTTTTCTGTGGCCCTGGAAACAGCCGATTTAGTGTGTAGGGGGGGAAAGTATCGCTACCCTTTTCCACCTGGAATTGGGATGCCAGCCCCCCATCGGCAAGGTAGGGGGGCCCCCAGCATTTTTGCGTTTTTGCTGCAGGTTTACCAATTTTTATTAATCCTGGTGGGAAAGGGGAGGCACGTTGACGGAGGTTTAAGTGTTCCTTGCCCCAGAAAACAAAAAACACAAAAAAAAAAATAAAAAAAAACACAAGTGTGACCCCCCCCAAACAGCCAAATCAAAAAAAAAAACCCAGGGGGGGAGGTGGACTGCTTTTGAAAACCGGAAAAGGTCTCTCTCCTCAATCGCAACCCCAATTAAACCATCAAAAGTTTTCAACTAAACCAGTTTTTGCTGTTTTACCAAGTTGGCAGGGGTTTCTGTCATTAAAAATTTGAGTCACCCTGGTTGCTTTGATCTTTTCACACCCCGTAAAACAAAACGTGTTTGCTTTTTGGAAAATTGGGGGAATTTATTAACCAAACAAAACCAGGCCAAGTTTTTCCCCACCCGGTTAAAAAAAAACATCAAGGGTTTCCATCCAAGGGGTCATACCTTTCAGGTCGGTAAAACAACAGGCAAGGGTTCCAAAATAAAACTCCCCCGAGGCTCTTCTTTTAGCTTGAAAATTTTTGTAGGCTTTTTTTTTTTGTTCAAAAGGGGCCCTCCACATTTTTTTTCCCGTGGCTTTCTGGGTTTTCAATAATGAATGGAAAGGGGGGCACCGTACCCAGGGAAATGGGGCCAACCCCTTTCTTATATGAACCACTTTTTTTTTTTCAACTTTCCGGCGGATTTTTGGCGTGTGTGGTTACTGCTTAAACCCACTTAAAATTTAAACGGGGAAAATTCTCCCCCCAAGGAAAAAAAAACCCAAATTTGTGCCTAGAACGGTGACCCAAAAATCCCTTTACTCTTTCTTCCTTGAGAAACCTTGAAATTATAAACTGATTTTAAAAGATTTCGCATATATCGCATGCTTTGAACTGCTAAAATAATGTCAGCGTCAGAATCTTCATTTTAATTAACGTGTTTCTCGATGTTTCATTGCGACAATTCCCTTCCAAACAAAGCATCGTGAACGGCTCTCTTTTTTAGGTGTTTGTTCAAGCGTAAATATGCAACTTTGTCTGAGACAAACCGTCGCGCTTCTTCACTCACAAACATGGGAAATCCGTTCTGTCGAGCAATATGAATACAAAACTGACTTTAATTTGAACCAGTGAAAAGGCTTACATGTAACAACCGGCACTAAACAAGTTTTTGTGCAAATAAATCTTGATTACAAGTGCAGAAACATAAAGGCGGTAACGCAACGGTTTGTCTAGACAAACTTGCATGTTTCACGCTTGAACAAACACGTAAAAGAGTTATTTATCACGGTGAAGCACGCTTCAAATTTCCAAACCTTTTCTACTCTTTCTACTCATTTTAAAACGTTTCCAAAAGCTTTTTTTAAAAACGTTTCTTGACTGCTTTATTGTCTGATATGAAATGTTTACTATAACATTCAGCGACTTTGATTTCAGTTGGCCGATCAAAGCATGACATTTTTCTATTTCTTCGGTGAAAAGTCGCCGGCAAGTGTGGTCAAAGTGCCGGCTACCGCCGGCAGCCGGCTGCTATTTTGAACCCTGACAGGTGTTGTACGGGTTATGGCCCCTTAATGACAAGCCCTGCAGTGAGAGTAAAGTGTCTTGCCCTAGAACACAACACAATGAACACTGCCAAGGAGTTTCACCCGTAATTACCAGACAAGAAGTTCACTCACCATCCCTAATATCATAAATCATAAGCCACACAATCATGGCCCATCTGTCTATCTGTTGTCATCATAACACTTCTACCACAATAAGAGAAGCCACATGCCCTGACGGCAGTTTTTGTCTCATATTTAGATAACGTTGTGGCTGTTTCACAATCCCAAAATCTCAAGCTGTTATCTGCTGAGCCTGAAATAAAATGTTGAGTTTCCCCTGGGAATAGCAAGACACAAAGTCAAGGATTTGTATAACCAAAATTATGAATGGCACGTACGAGGGAAGAGACCTGTGAGACAAGAAAAGGTGGACTAGCTCTTTGCCTCTTCCTCGCGCATCTCTTCCCTCGCGCGCCGCTCCTAAAAACTCACACTCTTCTCCACTCTTCTCCACAAAAGATAAAATACATGTAGGTAAAATACAGGAACAATTCATTATACATAAGTGGAGAAGAAAATAAAATCCAGAGAAAAACATACAAAATATGTGCACAGTGACCATTTAGTAACTTATATTTACACTTTTTCAGATATGGCTCATCAGTGATGTACATCGCTACACCATTTTCTGTAGCCATGAAGCAATTAAGGTAATTCCATCAAAATAGAAGTTACACTGGGAAGTTTCTGAAATCTTTCCCTAGTTGAACATTGTGATGTAATGTTTCAAAATATAGAATAAAAAGAATAGGTCACCAGCCCCGCGAAAGAGATATAATCGACTAAAAATACCTCCTAATTCCTTACAAAATCAACCAAAAACACGTATTTTTTCACGCTTTCAGTGATTATTAATTTTCCTGCACTGAGAATTGGTCTATACTCCTTGTATAGAAAGAAAATGATTACTAGACTTAAATTTGCGAAAAAAAATGATAGGTCCCCACGCTCGTTTACGAGAAAACGATCATTTACCTCTCTGGCGAGCATTGCCACAAAGAAAAAGCCGCCATGTTTTTAATGTGCGCGCGCTAATTACGCGCGAAATTATGCGCAGAAAGGATGCGCAGTGCAATACTAAGGAATGACCTTAAGTCGACATCATACTGGATAAATGTTCAGAACACAAATTATACTGCTTATCAAGGGGGGGGGGGGGGGGGGGGGGGGCAAGGGGGGGGGCAAGGGGGGTTCAACGGGGGGACAAGGGGTGGGAACCTGGGAGTAAAGGGAGCGGGTCAAGTCAACGGGAGGCGAGAAAAGAGAGTGCGGGAAGAGGGATTCTCAAGGTGGCAAGAGCCGGAAGAAATACAATGTAGGAAAAAAATGTTCAATAGAAAAAGCACCGAGGCAGGGAACCACAACGGACGGTGTGGGAACCAGGAGTACAAGGTGCGGGAAGTGGGAAGTTCAGACCTCCCTACCCCCCCCCCCCCCCATCAATGTACATGTATTTCTCAAGGATACAATCTACATCAATGCACCACACAGCACCACCATGACCATTATATGTTCCAAGTCTTTCGCCATTTAATGAATACCAAACATTTGGTTTTGTGTCTTTTGCTGAGGAGAACAGCAAGTCACCATCTCTGTTGTATTTGATCTGAGTGATTGAACGCTCATGCCCATGCAGCATAAGTGGTTTCTACATACAAACGATAAAGGCAATTAGAAAAATAGAAGGAGAGAGTATTATGAATAGTTGGGGTTGAATGTTTTTTAGCATAACCCAGTGGCTGACTATTGCCAAACTCGTAATCTGATTGGCTACACAGGCACCTACTATTGATCGATAGACGGCTCTCGGAGCATGCGCATAGTTTTTCGTACATTGCGGCCAAAAAGTATTAAACAAAACCATCAATAAATCAGTTTTATCGATATTCAATGTTTAATAGATCAGCCACTGGGTTATGCTAAAACAATAATTATTTGAGGGCTCGCTCTCGGTTTCCATCGACTTTTAATAGTTGGCTCGGGGGTTCGCCCCTCGCCAACTATCAGCCAATAGAAACCTCGAGCTTGCCGTCTAATTGTTAAGTAGTCGGATTCAGGATTTTATACAATGTAAGCTTACAGGTACGTATACCAAATTATAATGACGTAGTAATTACGGTTCATGTGTAGTGATACATGTATAAACAGCTTCGTAGGATATCATATGAAGCTATAAACTGAGGACACAGAATTCAAGTTAACGTTTTTCAATTATTACATATATTCGATACAAAACCAATATTCAAGCTGACACAAGCAGATGACTTTCGAGAAAAGAAGATTTCTGCCCGCGATCGTCGATCGAATTAATTTTGTCTGGTGAAAGGTTTTTACTTTTTCACAGTGTATTTGGCCCCAGATTCGAACACAAAAAGTTTTATAAGCGATCTATATGCATATAAAAATGATTACTCACCATGTTTTGGTAACTGAATCTCTACAACAGCTCGAAAATAATCGTAAAACTTGGCCTAAAATTCTAAAAGTACTAAAAGCACGTTGATTTATTACTCGCAAGAGCCTTCAGATCAAAGTGTCCAGCGGACAGTCTAAACCCGGGCCTTCTCGGGCAAAAAGAAACGCCTGGTTGATTTCTAAGGGAAAAAAGAGAGCGGAAAGCACAGGATTTTCCGAGGTTGCGGGAACCGGGAGAAACAGGAAAAAATTCGCAACATTGCGAAAAAATATTTCGCAATAGAAAAAGCACAAAGAGGCGGGAGCCACTAAAGAAGTCCTAAGGAAGTAGACTGTTTACAGCCTCTCCATTATCGACGTCTAGAAAATAGAGATCTGACAGTCCCGGCAGTCCGCGGCGGTTCGCGCGAGGTAAAGATTTACAAAATGAGTAGCGACGCGAAAAGACGCGCAAAGCGCGAAGAGCGGCGAAGAAACAAAGGCGAGGAACAGGCTACAACTGAGCGGCTGTCGTTCACTCCTCCCGCCCCAGACTCTCGCGTCTTTGCCGCTCACTTTCGATGATTACCCCGCAGGCCCCCCCCCCCTCCCCCCCACACCCCCGTATAGTGATACTGAGGGGGGGGGGGGGGTGGAGGAACTGTACCTGCGATGGAATAGCATTGGTCAGCATTCAACAGACCAGTTCCGGGTTTTTTTTTTTTGTTGTTGCCATTTCATGCTAATATAAGCTACCTTTACACCCCGAGTTTCTAAATGACAGATCTATCCAGGGGAGTAGCTACAGAACCAGGAGTCGGTGAGTGATCAACCTCATCCGATGACTAGATATACGATTAATGTGATCATGAATCTAATCAAAGGCACTATGTGCCAACTCGTGAATGGAAAAGTAAAGAAATTAATTAACATAGAAATATGCAGTAGTACCGGGTAAATGTAAGTTGACAGTCTCGTCCTCGATGTTTTTGAGCATCGAGTTTCGAGTTTTGAGTCTCGGATTTATTCCTCGCAACAGAAACAATACATGATTTCCGCGCGGCATTCACGCAAAGGCCGGTGGTATTTCGTATTTCACGTCCAAACTCAGTGTTGGTCGGGGAGGGAAACTCAACTGAAAAGTCTTTAATCGTACTCATCGGATATTCGATAACCCCCGGGCGATAATCGCCAACTTTATGGGGACGAATATTTTAAAAACAAGGTTTACACATGGTTTAACAACAACATGGCCTAATACGATTTTACACCATACTGGCCCAAACCTACAATGTATATATTTAAGCTCAATAAACCGTACCAGTAAACGTTGACCCTCGTTGAGAAGAGAAATTTTTGGCTGATATGAAACACAGACTAAAAAAACATTTAGCGACTTAGGGCCTGATTACATGAGCGAATTTTTCGCCGGGACTGAAATTTCAGCCCTGTTAGGGGCCTGGAATTTTGTTGCGATTACATGACACGTTTCAGCCCCGGGCTGAAATTCAAGCCCTGGGCGCCAAATTTGAAATTGCGCCGGAAGAGTCATCAGAGAATGAGGGGCGATTTGAAGAAACCGGCAAACTTAGTTTACATATCGGCGCTGAACGTTTGAACGAACGAAAAGCTGTTGTTATATTACATTTTCGTGATTTGAAATTCGCGGACATCCATCGAATAAGATTTTCGATTTTATCTCCCTTGTTCCACTGGAACCTTATTTCCATCTTGTTTAAAAACACAGGAGCGATGTTTACAAAACCCGGAAATGGCAAATTATGTACATACGGCCTGCACGTGTATATAAAAACCAAAAGGACCATTCTTATTCAATGACATGCAAAATACGTTTGCCGGGCATTCTACAATTTAGCCAAAACACAATCACTGCGCATGCCCAAGGTTCACTTTTCAGCCCGTGTTGAAAATTCCATTCCGATTACATGGTTTTTTCAGCCCGTTGGCCGAGGGCTGAAAAAATTCCAGCCCGGTTCTTCAAAACCGGGCTGGAACTATCATGACCCGGGAATTGAATTTCAGCCCGGTCTGAAACCTAGCTTGTCCATGTAATCGCCTACTTCATTTCAAGAGGATTGAGTTTCGGAAGTCGGGCTGAAATCTCAGCCCCCCTAACCGGGCGGGAAGTTCAGCCGGAGCTGAAATTCGCCATGAACTCAGGCCCTTAGACTGACTCTGCTTATCAAGTTCGATTTAGACCTCATTAACTAACTTTTTAGGACGTCGTTTAAATATTCGGCCAATTTGTTCGAACACTGGTTTAAGTTTTATTTTAAAGCATTGTTGCTGTTCAGTGGAAATAAAATATTTCAATCATTTCAAAACATTCTGATCTTGTTTGTGTAGTCTGTGCTTCGCACGCACAATATAAAATTAATTGTATATGCTAACATTCATTCGTCTTCAGTTCTGTCATACACGAAACTCTTGGTCGGAAAGAAAAGTACTATTCAGTTATCTATAAGAAGTTGTAATCATCTGCGACTTAAAATTAGCTACAGGTTAAATTAACAAAAAATGGGGTTGCTCTACTATTACAAAGAAAACATATGAAAATGGACAGGTGTAAATCTTAGTTTTTTGTCCCCCGTTCTCACGCAAAACGCCTATCATCACACAGTCGTTCCAATAATAATATTTTACAATTATTTCAAACATTTCATGCAAACTAAAATAAGACATACAAATGCATATGATAAAAAGATAAACACTCGTTCCATCGCGCCGGATTTTTTTGTATTTTGACTAGCTGAGGTATTTAAGACTTAAATAAAAAAAAATATAACTCAACAAACGATGCGAGTCCATTCGCCAGCGCCAAGGAAATATGGGGAGTGAGCCAAAAAACACTTGTCGAGCGTCTAAATAGATCCATGAATAGAAACGATCGACATAGCCACTGAAACCAGTCCTTTGGTGAGTAAATCAAGGCCACTTCCAGCTCAAAAACAACAGGCAACTCGGTGGTCCTCGGTTGAATCTCATTTGAGCCCGCGATAGTCGTTCATTCGTTCAGCGGAGCAAAAGTACAGGGCCTCTGTCGCTCCCGTGGGTGTCACCCGGTTGAGTCAAAAAAGGAATATTGCGTATCGAAGGTCGCGAGAATCGAATCCCGGTGGCGGCACGTTTTTTTTTTTTTTTCCCGCGCAAGTATGAAGAAACACAGGTACTAATATCAGTTCGCTTTAAATTAATACGCTGGAAAAAAAAGCATTGAAGGGTTTTTATAGTTCAGACGCAAGCAAAAGAAAATATCATAGAATTCCATAGTGGTACAAAAGAAAATATAGAATGATTCAGATAAATTAGATTTTATTCATACACTTGGTATAAAGAAGATACAACATTTAACATACTTAAGTGTTTTCCTAAGTCTTGAAGTCCGCAGCTTGGTTTTTAAAAGTTTCGACAGCTTGAGTCTTCATCAGAGCTTGAATCGATCGAAGAACTTCAAACGTGACTCACTTTTAATATTCTAAATGTCTCCTCTTTGGGCGGTCGAGTATTATTTAGGGTTATTTCTTTCAATTTCGAACTCCAAAAAGGTGTCTAATTATAATTGTAGGAGTGAAAATACCGTGTTGAAAAATAGAAGAGATCCGCGCCAGACGCCATTTTGTTTACTGATAATGCATAAATTACCGCACCACGCATACATTATTGTTTACAACTTGTGGCCATCGACCGAGGGATCGAGCGAGGGAGCGAGTGAAATTTGTCCGCTATACGCTATAACTTCGTTCATGCTAAGCATTCACTCGTTAAAAACGATCTTATTCAGTTTAGATGTACTAGCTGTAAATCCCACATTGAATTTGCGCTAATAAATTACTGTTATCATTTAAATTTACCGTCATAAATTTTCAGCAAAAGAACGGGTAAAAAAACTTATAATGTGGAAAATGGCCCCCGTGGGAAATGTACACAATTTTGGGTGGACTGTGTCGCTGTTTCAAACTAAACAAATGTTGATTTGCTAAAATTACACATCAACTACACCGTCTTGTCTCCTTTCAGTCTCTGCAAGCTTGGCATAAAATTCATCATGCAGGTAAGTTTAGGAGGCGCGGCCGGCCTAATGGTTAGCGCGTTGGACTACGGATCCAGCGGTCCGGGTTCAAGCGCTGGCCGGGGACACTGTGTTCACGGTGCTTGTGCCGGCAAGATAAGTAAGATAC
>MU825693.1:0-11725 GCA_029204205.1 Desmophyllum pertusum | reverse complement strand
TAACATACTGCAAAATCAGTATGTAGTGTTGCAAAATTTGTTCCTATATTCTCTCCAGTTTTTTCCGCCACCTTGGAAATCCCACTGCCCGCCCTCATCTTCTCCCACCTCTCCGTAGACTTCCTCCCCCCCTGTCCCCACCACTTTAAACTGAGGTTTAATTTTAACATAACTCACAGCCTTAGAAAATTAGCAACCACCCTCCCTCCCACCCATGCCTAGTAAAAACCTTGCCTAGTTTCCTAGGCCTCTATATTTAGCCACGGTCAATCCGTTTTTAGATGGGTCACATGATCCAGCAGCTCGTCTCGGATAAGTCACCGAAATGAATTGACTGTGAAGGCCTGGAACTAGGCAAGTAAAAACCCTCCTGGTAAATCAGATAATATCAATTAAATGCAGTTCCATGATAAGTTAGATTTTTTTCCACTACAGCAGAGACCAACTTTTTCATGGACTCAGATCTTTTCTTCGCCACATCTAGCACCTCCTGGTGATTAGCTGCAGGCCCATTATCAGCATAATCCATGACGGCAACATTAGTGATTAAAGAGACGCCTAAAACTTTAATCCCAGCATGCCTTGCTATCACCACCTCATGAACTGTGCTCATTCCAACAGCATCAGCCCCGACCTGAAATAAAAGAGTGTTTTTTTAACCCTTTAAGCCCTAATGTCAACAGACAAATTCTCCTTACTGGTCTCCGTACATTTTCACATAAAACTTCAGGGAGAACGTGTTTAAATATCAATGCATTTTCATCTTTGGTGATCATTTCCTTAATTCTCATGACTGTATAATAGCTTACAATAGATAATACAATTGGTTGAGTTTTTCTCAACGCTTATTTCTAGTAATGTATTAGTTTAGGAGTTTTTCATAGTTTTATCTTATTGTATATATATCTTAATTAATTCATCTTATTGTATACATATTTTAATTATATATATACATACATTTTAATTCATTCATGTAAAGCGCTTTTGATCATTTTTAATGTTAAAAGGCGCTATATCAAGTCAATAAATTATTAAATTATTACTGTATGCTTTATCATGTATTGATATTATAAGGAGGAATTTTGATATTAATTACTATTAGGGCTTAGGCGTGAAGTTGAATGCAAAACAGATCAACAGAAATCCGGATAGTAATTGCATGATGAAAACAGAATGCTGCGTGGTGCAAGCAACACTGTTTAATTTTAAGGCAAAATAATAATTATTATTAACCAAACCCTGATATAACGAAGATTTGGGCCGTTTAATTTCCCACAAATTCATTATAAAAGGGTTTTATTTATAACGAACCTCCGTTATCATGGTTCAACACATTTTCCCAGTCCCTTGGCTCTTTGTTATATCGAGGATCCACTGTAGCTTGTGTCACTGATCAATGAATACCGTAAAAGCTCTATTTAGCCCCCCTCTCTAATAAGCCACCCCCCCTTTGGAAGTCAGATTTTGTAATAAGTCCCCCCCCCCCCCCCCCCCTCTCTATTAAGCCCCCCAGCCATTTTTGGTTCAGTCATTTTTTATTGAAATGTGGTCTTTAATTTCAAAAACTGTTGTTAGGGAAGGGTATAAATGACATGGCATTTGTAAGACGGTGATACATTTATTGTTATGTTTTAGTTAGTGGTATAATAGTAAAGTTTGAAAAATTAATGTGAATTTTCTTGAAATTTTATGATTTGAAATAAGCCCCCCCTCTCTATTAAGCCCCCTCTCTAATAAGCGCCCCCTTCTTGAGGCCTGAAATTAAATAAGCCCCCAGGGGCTTAATAGAGTTACAGTATATTTTTCTCTGTATTTCAGTTAAGCCTGGTTTTCATTTGTCGGGAAAATCCCAAATCATCAGGGATTTTTTATTCCCTACTGTCCCAGACATTCCCGACTGGGAGGGAGACATCTACCTCGTCGTGTTTTCATAAGTCAGGAATGTCTGGGATGGTCGGGAAATAACAAAAATCCCCGATGGTCTGGGATTTTCCTGACATATGAAAACCAGGCTTTATTGTAACAAATTTAAACAAAGCATTGTCTTACCATGCTGAGGAATCTGCATTCAGCTGGAGTCTCAAATGCTGGCCCAACCTGAGCACAGTACACTCCTTCTTGAATGAATTCTCCATAGCCTAACTCGCGGGCTGTACTGAGAGCCATTTTCACAAGAGATTTGTCGTATGCATCAGACAGGGCTGGAAATCTGGTGCCAAACCTGTCATTATTTTAAAAACATTTCAAAAAACCCATTAATTCATAAAGAAAATACAAAAATAAATGAATGTTTAATGAGTGTCTTTATATTAATTTTGATAAAGATATATGGCTGAACTTTTAGCTCAATTTTCTCGTCTCAAACAAACTAAAATTTCAAGATTAGGATCAGATTTAATAGATTTAGAGGGAAGTTTTTAAAGTTGTTTAAAAAACTTGCAGAACGTGTTTTTATCAGGTCTAAAAACACTTGGCTTCGCCTTGTGTGTTAAAACCTGATAAAACACTGCTGCTTGTTTTTTAAACTATATACTTAATTATTACTGTAAAGCCGATACATTAAGTACTGATGTAGCCTGTGAGAGCAACTGGTTTTTTCGGCCGGCAACACACTCCAAAATGGCAAATTTTTAGTTTATATTTGAATTAAATGCCATAACATACCATATTCACCTAGAGGATCGCTCTTATACCGATAAACAAGATGAATGGATCTGGATTATCTCAAGATTCTAAGTCAAATATAAATTTAAGTTTTTTAATTGACGTTGTCCTGGGCATCGCCATAGTGGCTGATTAAACTCCCTATAATAATAATAATAATAGTAAAGTGCTCCGCACTAGTGCTCCCTCATAATCCATTGGATGAATAATTGCCAATTGTCTTCTTTCCTTACTGTAAATCCTCGAATAAGCGCCTGGGCGCTTATTTCAAATTTAGGAAAAGGCAGAGGGCACTTATTCGAGGATTAATGGTACAGTAAACACCCGCGTATAAGAACCTAGATTTTTCCAAGTTAGCCTCAATAGGTTCTTATATAAATGGTGCTTACTGAAAAATTAGGCTCAAAAGGTTCTTAAATAGGTTCTTGTTTCTACTTTTAATGTATATAAGCTTATACATGCAATTTTTGCTAATTAATACCCATGATGGGCTACAGTATATAAAGTTATAGGGTGCTGGCACATTCGTCGATATTGTTTGAGCTCATCTTTTTTATTTTACCTGTGTTTCTTTTCAAGTCTTCATCCGCATGGAAAATTAAGAACCTACTTTAAAATCTTAGCCTAAAACAGGTTCTTATGTAAAGGGGTCTAAATGGGAAATTTTAGCCTAACAGGTTCTTAAAATCTAGGTTCTTATACGCGGGTGTTTACTGTATGTTGTTTCTATCTGGTGAAAAAACATTCAAACTGATTTTGAAATTATTTTCACAGGTTATAGAAACCTACCGGTCATCATTAACACCCCTCAAAGGACTCTCTCCAGTGAGTCCGGCCAGGTTAATATGGTCCTTGACAACCATAATATCGCCAACACTGTACTTCCGATTCAGTCCCCCAGCAGCATTAGTGACAATTAGAGTTTTGACACCAAGGTGGGCCATAACACGCACAGGAAGGGTGATCTGTAATTGCATATAGAGGCACTAACTTAAGCAAAGAAATGTAAGTTGGGGCTACTCCACCCTACTCCCAGAGGGGCTACTCTGCCCTACTCCCAGAGTAGGCCTTTGTGGCCTTCCCCTTCATCAAGGCAACACTGATAGTCGCAAAACTTCAGAACAAAAATTTATCTTTCAAATCGGCACCTTGGCTCCTCATGGGATCAACAAAACGCTTCTTGTTTAAAATTAACTAATTTATTCATGCATTCTCCATTACCATGCTTCCTCCAATCACGGAACTCCAAATACTAAAAAAAAACAGAAGTTCACTTTCAGTGGGTTCAAAAGGTTATGTCTGTGGGTTGCAGTTGTGATTGGTAGATTTCATTCCATTTTGTTTCTTTATTTTTGTCAGGGTCTGACAGTGAAAATTAAATTAAATTAAACTTACTTGTCCAACTGTGTATCCTTCATACAGATGTGTACGGCCCTGCATCATCACCACGACTTTACCCTTAAGAGTGCCTAACACAAACTGTCCTTCATGGCCAGGAACTGCCGTACACAAAGATACAAGTTTGAACCTCATTTAATAACAGTTATAGTTTCATCAAGTTAAATCAAAGGCAATCATAACTGTGATGGTGGTTTAGATATCTGATCTTAATTAATTTTACAATGTGCGGTTCCAGAAAATATCCATACCCACCTCATCATAGTTAATAAAAGGAGTGGTTATGAAGCCCAACAAAAGTCTTTGTTATATGTTTTTGTTCGCTTTTTTTGGCCTTGACCCTGCACACAACCTGACAAAATACAATAGGTGTTTACGTGTGTTCAAGCAACTAGCCAATAGAAACGTTTCGATTACGTAATTCATGCATAGTGTATGAGCGCAAAACAAAAGATTGTGGCAGGGTCGTGGACTTTCCAACATAAATCTTGGCGTCTTTGTTTGCTCCTTTCCCTGGTCCTCTGAAGTTTGCCGGGCTTCATAACCATTTCCCTCTATTAACTATGACCTCATGGAAGGTCATTGAAATTCTGAGGAGGAGGGGGAGTCCTCAAAAGCCAAAATTTTAAAAGGAAAGTATGAAGCTAAACTGAAAATTCGCAACAGGGTGGGTTTCAAACCAAAAAACCTTCCGTGGGGGAGGTATGGATATTTTCTGGAGCCACACAATTTTATTTCTCAGTATACTCAGTTTGTTTTGGTTTCGATTGAGAAGATATCAAACAGGAGGTGTAGCTAATACTCCTAGTCGGCTTCATATAACAGAAACCAGGATAAGCTCCAGCAGTGTGGGCCAGATTTGTTGAGTGTGGCTTTACTACATGTATGAGTGCATGTAACTAAAGTTTTTACTACACTAACCTCGTCTCCAGGGCCATCTTCCGCTTTCAAGATGGCGGGTGGGCGCGAAGAAGACCCTGGCGAAGAGCAGGTCACGTGACCACAAAATTAGCCAATCGCGAGGCCCGCCACCATTTTTGAAACAATCAAAATCTCAATATTTTTTGGAGACACGCAACCTGCTGTTCGTCAGGGTCTTCTTCGTGCCGCCATTTTGAACGCCGAGAAGACTCTGGGACGAGGTTGTTACTGCACATACCTGTACTTTTAGGAAATTGTTTGATCTTCTCATAAGGAATGCTGTCTTTTTCACTAAGATCATCTCCAAGCGCTGACAAACCTGAACCACATATGATACCTATGGTGGGTCGATGCTTACTTTGATTAAGAATTGTTTTACAGATGTTGTCACCAGTGTCGTATTCATGGCTAAATTCATACCTGCAAACAAGAGAACACTCAATTAAAGCTGGAAGGAAAAAAATCGCATGCATGTGCAACATAACCAATAATAATATTATTATTATTATTATCAATAATATTTTATATAATTCCAGGGCTGTAGGGGTAGGGTGCCAGCAGCAGACTCCCATACAGTCAAACCTCTCGTAAGCGACCACCCAAAATATCAAGCCTATGGGAGGTGGTCGCTTATAAGAGGTCAGACCACAGGGGGTCTAAAGTTTGAGTCATAGACTGAAGTAGTTTTCAGACGCTAATCCATGGGCAAAGGCATCCATAAACCCACAATGCTGTAAAATATCCTAGAACACATTATTTTATTAGTTTGAATGGATTTCAGTACATTTTAGTGCAATTTCCAATTTCCAATAAAACAGTATCATGTTGAACCAATCCACCGTACGTAAAAAGATGGTGGCCGTACATTTTACCACAATTATACCTTGCGAACGCAACACAGCCAATTAAGGCAAATAGAAAGCTATATTTTTGCGAAATTCGTCCCTGTACTATAGCAACATTGTGTATGCTAGGTTTGAAGTTTTTAGAACTTTTCTGTACATTTTTATGAGCGTTTTTAGGGTTTTCGTGCACTAAGGATTATGGGTAAAAGTAAATGTACATGTAAATGTCATGTACATGTACCAGTTGCCATCTTTTTCGGTACGGTGGATTATGGTAATATTAGCGAACATATATACTGCAGGGCCCGACACTAAAACTCACCCGCTTACCATTGGAGAGTAAATTTACTCCCAGGGTTGTACTGTCCTTTCATAGTGATATCGTATCATGTTAATTAGATCTAGAAAATTTCAAACCCAAAAGTGGCAATGCAGTCGCTAATACGAGAGTACACTGTAGTCGCTCCTTGGCAAAAATCCATCTTTAAACAGAAAAAATTCTGACATTTGTGTTTTATAACAGTGTAATCCTCATTGTTTGTTAAATAGGATTTCAAGGATTGACAAACAAATAAAAAATGCATGTTCGTGAATAGAATCAGGAGTTTATTGGCCATTTGAAAATATATTTTTGCCCGAAAGTGGATGATTTGGTAACCAGCTGGGCTGCACATCCATATTCATAAGACTTATCCAGTGCTCACAAACGTATTAAATATTTAACTGGATGATGCATTAGGACAGTTTAACGATTAATTATTAATCGCGTTTACAGACAACAGTGTTATTTCAAAATGAACATTCTTGACATTTAATTAACTTTAATCTGTGGTATATAACGTTGGAAGTTTTCTCACCAACAAAAAGTGACGCTATTAATAAACAGGAAACGCAAAAGCGTCGAAAAGCTCAATAATCCTTACATTATTATTATAAGGATCACTTTTCCGGCATGTATAAGCTCACATGTACATGCATAGGCTTATAATCAAGGGGTAACGTGCATGTGAGCTTATAACAAGTCGAATATCTGAGCATCAAATTCGTTGTCGCGGCCTCTTCGCTTACAGTTTGCGCAAAGGAAAAAGGAAAAAAATCCCTCTGGTACCCAGGGTAAAGCTACCCAAGTTACCCAAAATAAAGTACCTCCAGACCTTTTCTATTATAAAAACCTTCCCTTCTCAAACAGGCAGTGATCGCATTCATAATTACATGCAAATTGTACATTTTCGTGTCCCCTGCGGCACCATGCATTTGTTTTAGTTCAGCAAATGGTCATGCAACAAACGAAAATTGTGTTTCAATTTGAACCCTCAACCCTACCGGATGTAGACTTCTTATCTAAAGTACTCTGTCGATGTCATGAGCAAGTTTAAATGTATAACTTCCTGTAAAACTAAAAACAATTCTTGGTGGCGCTAATTGGGGGCTTTAGCCCTTCTGGTCGGTCGGGTTCGAGAACTTCGGAGTGCGATATAAGCTTAACATATGTTCCGCAGAAACTGCCCTTACCTTCGCTCTGTATTCTCAGACATCTTGTGCTTCAGCAAAAGGATGAAAATGTGTCAAATTGTCGGTGATTTTGGCCGTTCACAACCCAACTAAAGCTCTAGCTCGGCGTTCACTTCAGAACTGTTTCCTTTGGGATGCTTTGCCAAATAAGGCAATCTTGGGGGTGTGAACTAAGTGGTTGATTGTCAACTGCTGAAAAATAGGCTCGTAATGCGTGCATATACACTGTCGAAGTTCTTTGAACGGACACGGTCGTAAAGAGCGGACACCGCGACATGACCGTCCGCTTACGGGAGCTTCAGCTGTACTGAACAAAAGTATTCCCATCACGCCTAGAATAAAAGTGCTACGTGCAACTATAACTACAAGCCAGGTAATGTGAGGTGCAGTGCATGGTGCGATCCAGGGGGGGGGGGGGGGGGGGGGAGGGGGGGGGGGGGGGTGGATGAAACTCCTATAAATGGTTTGCATAATTATGGACATTGCGTGCCGGCAACGAGTGTGCGTAGTAGCACTCCACTAGTTGCTGAAGAGGTTGTCCCACGCGAACTTTTATTTTAACAATAAAAAAAGCTTGTCAGGCAAGAAATTTCACACTCTAAAATTAGTATGTATATTAACAAAAAGGTGTTTTCTTCCTTGGTTGTTTTTCGCCTCGAAAACGAAGACTTTGGTCTGATTTCGCTTCGCCTCGTAATATTACGTAAACATTTTCATCCGACTATCGCTTCCTCGTTCCAGTAGTAGGCACTACGGACCGTATCAAGAAAAAAAAAAAAAAAAAAAAAAGACTCTCGCTGTAGCATTCTCTAACTGCAGCTCAGACGGGGAATTTTCGCTGTGTTGTTTCACGCTGCCGCCCGAGATATTTTTCCTCGGCGGCGTGAAAGGGAATCAGGCCAGAAAATCCGCCAGGCACTGTGTTTGCAGGCTACATGCGTACCGCTTCTACGCTGCGAGCTTGAAAACGTTTTTCCCGCGGTTGAAAAACGAATGAAGTTTTGGGTGGGGGAGAGAAAGGGGGGGAGGACGTCATTCTTAGCAACGGCTTGCATTGACACACGATTCGCACTGTTGTTATGTTTGCCCTAGTACTCGCTGATGGTCGCTCAAAGATATGTGGCCGGCTTTGCTATCCCCCCCCCCCCCCCCCCCCCCCCCCCCCCCTCCCTGGTGCGATCTCATCAATACATAAAATGAACTAAAAACAACAAGACAGTTAAAAAGTGCGCATTCAGGCTAGTTTGAACTGACCGATCAGGTCAGGTTAATGGTTTGTTGGTTGTTGTTGTTGTTGTTGTTGTTGTTGTTTGAACTCTCTTACATCCAAGGGCAAAGTGTTTCCAGTCTTATCTGAATATCGTTCTCGAAAAAATCTCTTCCCAATCCTCTTCCCATAAGTATTTGCTGATTGTGCCAAGATTAATTTCACTACCTATAAATCCAAACACGTAATTTGTAATTTGCATTGTCGCCTTTCACTAAGCCCGACTAAGTAAGGAATCATCGCATCAAGTCGCATTTTAGATTCAAGCTCAGTTTTTCAGGGTTTTTTTTAACAACAACAACAAACAACAAGCTTTATTAAGTCTTGGGTTAAAATACATAGATTTTCACCTCCCGCAAAGGTGAGGTGAAGAAAAACAACTTATAATTAGGGTAATAAGGGTAGCTAACAGTAGTGTTTTAAATATTTTACAATATCAGAATAAATTAGGTAGAAATACAGGGAATTAATTTACACAAGTAAAGAAGAAGAGAAAAATTAAGAGAAAAAAGCCACATGAGCCGCAGGTTGGTGCCTGTGATACATCATGGAAGCAACGTGTTCTCGGCTTTGCTATTCAGGGACCGCGCAGGGGGAGGGGCCTTCTAAAAAAATAATTATAATAATAATAAAAATTTCCAGAAGCCATTTCACTAGTTAACGTTTTTTTACTGGAAGTTGGTGATACAATTTTCTTAATCTGATTATAACTGAACAAATATATGCTATTGAGCAGTTGTATCTTGCGTTTTAAAGAGAAACGTTTTTATGACAACATTTAATCGCCATAGATACTTTAAACTGAGAATTATACACGGCTCTGCCGACATCGCGGGACACAGGATTCCTGCGTGATAACCAACAGAGAAGCGCACATGGTAAAATGAGTATAATTAACGAAGGCTTCTGGCTATTGGAAAGAAAATATCTACAAAATTCTCTGATTGCTTTTCGAAAAATGGACAACTCTCTCTGAATTTAAAGACCGGATAATGAATGTTGATTCTTGTATGAAAAAACAGTCGCTTTTTAAGCGCTGAAAGTTGGTAATTTGCACCACGCTTGTTAATTTTAGATGTATTTCCAGCCATTTCAGAGGACTTCAATTCACAATTTTCCCAGACCCCCCTAGATGGCTCACGCTGACGCGTTTCGCATTACCCCCCACTCAAAAAAAGTGCTGAAATGCGATTGTATAAATTTGGGATCGACAGAATCGAAAAAATCGCTAAAACGCAAAACACCACCACACAGACAGCAAATGAAACACCTTGGAAGCAAGGTAAGGCAATTTTATTGATAACTTTACCATATTCCTATGTTTTAGAATCTGTTAGTGAAATCCCCATACAAGCTCGCCTTATATTTTTCGCTATAATACTGCTGACGCGCTCACAATCTGAGCATGGGGCGCCTGTGCCTCGGTAAATGAATCGATGTTGTGCAACTTGTGCAACCGCGTTCCCAGGGTCTCTCTTCTTCCCGCCAAACGCGCGCTTGGCGGGAAGAAGAGAGACCCTGGGAACGAGGTTGGATGTTGTGTTCTCTTCGCGGTCTTCTTCTGAACTACTTTCATGTGTTTCATCTTCTCTTCAAAACCACCTTTACATTTGACCTGGTCAACCAGGGCAACTCTTTACTTCTTATCATGAACGCTCGATAAAGTCACTCGCGGAGTGCATGGGTGAGTGGGACAGACTTGGCCAGCATTGTCCTTAAAATCAATGCATTTGTAATATCATATAACGGAAAACTTGCTGATTTTTTTCTAATTCTTTTTGGAGAGCCAACTGACACAATCACAATAATTCGGTTTTTCTCTTTCGGTGATCTTGCCACTTGGAGAACCAGTGGAGTCAAAATTCAATTATTCTGTGAAACTGATGTTTTTTCTGAGGAAGTCTAAAACCTTGGCCAAGCATCCTCTTGCGCTGCGCATGCGCTTCCATCTCCGCCGCCCCACACCATATAAGGATTATAACAACTGTCCCTGGAAAATGGATCGAATGATGCGTAACAATGAGGAGTATAGGGGGGTTCAATAATATGTCCTGCACCAGGGTAACGTAAAATAGTACACATGTGTCCCTTGTCATTCTTTTTCATTCGCTCGTATACCTGCCTCGCGGTGAAGTCGACATTCATGGTAAGATCGCCTGTACCAATAATCATTAAAAGCGGACAGGAAATATTCTGATAGGGTGGTATGGCAGAGAATGTAGAATCTGTGCCGTTATCATCATTATCTGTTGGAAGGGCATATCTCAGCACAACACCATCCTCCATGTGGATTAGTTTACTCTCGTCAACTGGAAAGTTCTCAGATATTTTTCCTTTGTATTTATACGAAGTATAGCTGATGAGAGAAGTCGGGAAACCGCAACAGTGGCTTTTATAAGATCGCTTCTGAAGCTTGCTAGCATCAGCACTAGCCAGGAACCTAAGCAATTACCATGAAGCCCAATGCCACCTGGTAGCACCATGGGGTGTTTGGATAGCCATTCCGCTGCCTCTTCAAAGTAGTCAAGCTCCATAACTGGTGGAAGTTTTCCCGAGTTACTGGAGATACCTGAGGTGATGTAGACCAGTGTCAGGGTTACAAATCCACGTGAAGCGAGCAGCGAAGTCTAGTGTTCTTTTAGTCCAGCAGTCCCACCTCTTAACTCCAGCACCCCTGCAACAACGGTCATGTATTAAAATACGTAGCCCGCAAACAGGTTCTCTTGTTTGGGGTTTCGCGCCGCGAGTTACAAGCCGGCGAGGGGAATGGGGCTAGGAAAAGAGAGCCTGCTCGTGAGTCATCGAACGCCGCATTCTGATTGGTCAAAAATGACAGGCTACATGTACATTATGTACAGTTCAAGAAGCGTTTCGTAAGCTTTCGATCAGTTCTGTATGCTGTTTCCATTTCCATTGCCATGTCTAAGTGACGGAGGGTTTAGACACGTAGGGTAATTGAAATATAGCCTGCGTGCAGACGTCTCGCCGTAGAGGCTTGGTATCGTTGATCGCGGAGGCTGGGGAGAGAGAAAATGTAAGCGCGCTATCTGTTTCTCCCATTTCTCCATTCTCGTCCCAAGGAATTAGGTTGTCACGCAATCTTAGTCGGCGTGACGAC
>MU825692.1:0-11775 GCA_029204205.1 Desmophyllum pertusum | reverse complement strand
TAGCGGATACAGGAGTGCCCGTAAATTGACCTTTCGTCGAGGCGTTGGGTGAGAGTTGGTGATTATTTTGATTGCTCAAGAGAAATTTCAGATACGTGATAATTGAGAAAGGAGTAAATAGTTCGTCAATAATGAAAAATAGGTTACTCAGAATACTTTGCGTCTTGTTAGATTTCAGGAGTAATAGCGAATGTCTCTCTTGTCAGTAAATTCTAAGCAGTGACGAAAAATGAAGCAGACGTCTCAAGAAAAAATAATTGAATTTAACATAATTTGTTCTCTAAGTCTTCGTCTTAATCTTTCCATATCAAAGTATACGTAAAATATATTCCCATTCTTCAGTACTGTTATCCTTCGTCTTGGCGTATACTAGAACAATTAAAGAGGATTTTAAAAGTGGAGATATCATTTGCATGTGTTCTTTTTTCTATTTACCAATAAGGACGCGAGCAGATTCAGTCACGTGCTTATAATTGACAGCGATGGTCGCGATCACTGTGTTGTGTTCTTGGGCAAGACATCCACCCAGGAGTATAAATGGGTACCGGCGACAAAATGCTGGGGGACGGGTAACCCGCGATGGAATAGCATCCCATCAGGGGGAGTAGCAATACCCAGGCTTGTGAAGACTTTACCTATAATTGACAAACCTAATTGCATGTTGGTTTATTTTTCAGCTGACGCAACATGAACAATACCACGTCCCTCCTCCTGTCCACAGTCAGTTCAAAACCACAGCCTCCGAAAAACCTCCAACCCGGCTGTTCATGTGTCATTCTGTGTGATCGCAGCCGCGTCCTTCATATTCAACTTGTCGTTCTGTATCGTGCTTCTGCGGAAACCTTCCATGTTAAAGAAATCCCATAATATTCTGCTGTTCAGTTTAGCTGTGGTGGATTTGCTGACTGGTGAGTATATAACTTGTGTGTATTTTCTGTGTCTTGATTGGTTGTCATAGCTTGAAGGGTTAACTGAACCAATCAGATGCAAAACCAAAAGCAATCGCTATTTGGTCACACGCGTTTTCCCGCGCTTGGCGCCGGTTACGTGCATTTGCTTCGAGTTCTCGTTAGGTTCGTTTTGTTGTTTACGTTTGTTGTGATTGGCCATTGTTATTGCTTTGGTTTTTTGGTTTACAACACTTAATTGAAAACTGCTCTGTGTGCAATATGAAGAACATATGGTGGCAGTTTTCTGTTGGGCTACGATTTTAACGTATATATTCATTTTTTTAGGGTTTAAGTCCCCGTTGAAGGTTTGTGTTTCAAACCGAAAATATTGGGCACAATATACTATTTTTTATTTTTGTTCATCTGGCTCGGTCTTTTCTCTGCTGTAAGGATCAGTCTGCTGTTTTCAGTTATTGATCTTTGTACAAAGTAACGGCACGCAGAAATGGAGCAAGCCAATTCCGAGTTTTGTTTACCGTATATGTTGAGCAACCAGTTAAGAGGCTGTTCCGCGTAAGAACGGATAAGGCAAATTTCGGCCCTTCACCGATTTGCCTAATATTTTCAGTGAAAGTTAACCATTATATCCCATCAACAAATATCACATTTATTTGATCAATTCCTTCTTTTTCATTTTTTGCGAGGCCATTTTTCAACATAACCTCAAAATTATGCAAATTAGCTTTGAGGACTCTACAATTTAGCTATAAATGTCGGGCGCTACCAAAGCCCAATTTATTGTCCAAACCCGCTGAATATTTTATATATTCAAGTTTCATCTTTCATCAACAGTTTAAAGGTTTAATAATTGTATTTTATAAAATTGTAACTGAGGTTATGAATTTTCTAAGATACCTTCTCTGGAACCCCGGAATTTGCGAAACGTGACATACCTATAGTTGAAAATTATTTTCTCTTATGTGGGACCTGACCTAGAGTCAAATCTGTTATAACTCAAAAGTACTAACACCAATCTAATAAATTATAGAATAAAATTTGTGGGCACTTAAAGCTGCGCGCCGTACAGAGCTCTGCGAATTTCCCAATTATTCGCCATTTTGATCGAAACCAAAGATAAAGGCGGTCCGAACGATAGACCAATTTCTCAGCCGAAAACGCTTGGAGATACAATAATAACCACTAAACGGCAGACGTATGCTCTGTAAATAAATATTATTCGTCGTTTTAGCTGTTGTTTCGGGAAAAATCTGGGTATTTTCAAAAGTAAACAGATAAATATTTCCTTGATATATATGCAAATTAGCTGCATATTAAATTTCGTGTTGCGATGGGATTTCTTTATCTATTAGCTTCTATTCCACAAAACATTTTCCGTAAGAACTTTTACAAGTGTTCAAATTCTTATACGAATGACATCAGTTGTCCAGTCAGGTATTTTTCCTGTCGCTGCCAAGGGGAAAAAAAAATTGTTTCAGCCATTATGTGAAAGATTTTGAAAAACTCGTTTGTGAGCTATTTTCATTTCCACGATGCGGCAACACAGTGTTTGTTTTACAATTTCACTCTTTTAAATTAAATTAAATGAGAAATAGGCTAGAAATGTGCGTCAGATTGTATATTTTGTCAGAAACCCTCCTCAGTCTATCCCCGAGAACGTCCGTATATATTGCGCAAAATGTCTGATATTCCATACAGTTGTTCTCTGCACGAAATATTACAGACTCCGTGTAGCTCTAGTAGGGACGAGGAGAATCCTGTTTCGCTCTCTGAGTGCAACTCGGATATTTCGGCGCATTTGGCGAGCTGCCAAGTTATCGAAATTCGGTGATGTTACCGAAGCCGAGCTCATCTTGGCCAGAGCGGGTATTCGCGGTTTGTCGGCGACCCAGCTTGCGAGCATGACCATCTGCCCGAGGCACAGACATTTACTTGGAAGATTCTGGCGATCGAGCCCCGAAGTCCTGCCAATACCCTGGCCATACTGGGAAGAGTACAAGTGGTGGCAGGAAGACATATCATAAACTTCCAAATGGCCGACGAAATAAGGATTTTTGTTTTTTGTGTCCCCAAATTAGTATGGGATTTTCCCAGGCTATAAGGCATTGACACGAATAATAAAGTTTTCTATTCTATTCTATTCTATTCTATTCTATTAGCGAAAATGCTGCTGTTTGGTTCACGTAAGTACCATTATCCTTGTGGTTCCAGTGATTTTTTTCGCCAGTGTCAATGTATTGTTTCATATAAGTTTTAATTTTCTAATTCAAACATTTCCACCATTTCCTTCTCACAATTCTGACACGCTATCCAGTTTCCTTTACATGTATATAAAAAAAAATTAATATCAGTCATCGATAATTTTATGTCATACCAGTCGCCACTGAAAAGTTTGTTTCGCTATACTGTTTTTTACGATAATTAGTTTTATAACACGACTAAGACAGTAGAGAGGAGCAATAACTAGATTCAGCCAATCAGAATGCTTTATTGCCGGTCTGATATTTTCTAAGTATCGGACCGGGTAAAGTTTCGTGCATTGTTATGGTCTAATTTCCACAGCTATTTTGTAAGCACAAATGTGTCAAATATCTTTTATTAACCAGCTTGCTCAGGGGCGTACTGGGAGAATATCGGCCGTCGGTATGGACCTCGCTGCGCTCGATCGTTAATACTGTCCAAGGCCTAGGACCGATCGATATTCTCCCAGTATAGATTGGAAAACAGTCTCACTTTCTTCTCTCGAGATATAGATTCGTGACGCGAGAATCGAGAGGCGAGCGCCGATAATGCACGCACTAGCCTCGCGAACCCGCAGGCGTAGGAGGGGTGGCGGGGAGGGGACCTGCTGAAACAAATATTGCGACATTTTGAAGTGGCAATTTAAATCAAGAGATAGGAAAAAAGACCTGATTGAACAACTGATGTCATTCATACAAGAATGTGAATGCTTTAATTAAACTAGAATCAGCTGTAGAATGGTATGAAATGAACAAGTGAATCATGCAAAACAAACACTGCGTTATAAATAGAAATGGCTCATAAACTAAAGGAAAGCTTTCACATAATGGCTAAAATAAATTATTCCCCAGGTAAGAAACAATTCTTTGTCTTGAAGATACCGGAAAAAGACCTAAATGATCAACTGAAGTCATTCGTACAAGAATTTGAATTCAGGAATATGAAATGAACAACTGTGTCCGGCTAGCAAAACAAACACTGCGGGAAATCAAAATATAGTTCACAATCTGAACAAAACGCTTTCACATAGAGGCTGAAAAAATTTTACTCCACATAAAAATCAATTCTTTCTCTTGGAAAATATTCTCAAGAGTCTCTCAAGGAAATGTTTTGTGGAATAGATAAAGAAATCCCATCGCAACACGAAATTTAATATGCAGCTAATTTGCATATATAAATTGAAAGGAAATATTTATCGCTGTTTACTTTTGAAAATACCCCGATTTTTCCCGAAACAACAGCTAAAACAACGAATAATATTTATTTGCAAGGCATATTTCTGCCGTTTAGCGGTTATTATTGTATCTCCAAGCGTTTTCAGCTGAGAAATTGGTCTATCGTTCGGACCGCCTTATCTTTGGTTTCGATCAAAATGGCGAATAATTGGGAAATTGGCAGAGCTCTGTACGGCGCGCAGCTTTAAGTGCCCACAAATTTTATTCTATAATTTATTAGATTGGTGTTAGTTACTTTTGAGTTATAACAGATTTGACTCTAGGTCAGGTCCCACATAAGAGAAAATAATTTTCAACTATAGGTATGTCACGTTTCGCAAATTCCGGAGTTCGAGAGAAGGTATCTTAGAAAATTCATAACTCAGTTAAAATTTGATAAAATACAATTATTAAACCTTTACACTGTTGATGAAAGATGAAACTTGAATATATAAAATATTCAGCGGGTTTGGACAATAAATTGGGCTTTGGTAGCGCCCGACATTTATAGCTAAAATTGTAGAGTCCTCAAAGCTAATTTGCATAATTTTGAGGTTATGTTGAAAATGGCCTCGCAAAAAATGAAAAAGAAGGAATTAATCCAAATAAATGTGATATTTGTTGATGGGATATAATGGTTAACTGTCACTGAAAATATTAGACAAATCGGTGAAGGGCCGAAATTTGCCTTATCCGTTCTTACGCGGACAGCCTCTTAAAGGGCTCCTTATATCAATACTATTTCATTAAACGTTCATTTGTTAATCATCATCGTGTCAAAATAAAGGTTATTGTATTGTTGTTTTTTTCAGGAGTCTTCCTCGTAGCTACTCCAGGATACGCCATTCCAAAGTCCGCCTACCCAGTCCCTCCCGGGTTAGGTGGCGAGATATTTTGCCGCCTGCTCGCAAACAGATATCTTCTGTTTGCAATGGGAAAAGTTTCCATCCTTCTTGTTGCCTGCCTTGCTATCGAGCGATGGTTCTGCGTGCTTAGGCCAATCAAATACAAGAATCAGTTCAGCAGAAAACGTATCATAATTTACGTTTTTGTCATGTTTACTGTCACGTGCATTCTTTCCATGAATAAGTTGTTTGAAAGTAGACTCGCTGGCAAGAAATGCGTTTCTAAGAAAGCGCCGTACGGCAAGTACGGTACACGAGCTTTTATTATCGCCTACAGTTTCGTGGCATTTTATATTCCGTGTTTGTTAACATGGATCACGTTTGGTCATATCGCACTAAATCTCCCATCATCCCCCGGAGGAGGCAATGAGAATGTAAACAAACGAAGGCGACAGAAATTACTCTTGCGGATGTGCGCTATAACCGCGGTCGCCTTGACAGTTTGTGTTTTTCCCGCGCAGACCATTTACATTCTCAGTCCTTTCGGCATCACAAAAATTGGCAGCTCACTACATAAAGGATTTAATGTTCTGGTGTTTATCAATTCCTGCATGAATCCGCTGATTTATTGCTTTACTAACAAAGAATACAGGAAGGAGTTTAAAAAGCTTTTGGGATGCAATAGAGGTTATGAAGTGTCTCCAGAAACTGAACTGGTGACGAATCAGACACAGGCAACAACAGCCACGTCATAAACTGTTTGTTCCAAGGTTTACTTTAAAACAAGAAGTTCCAGTATGATTAGACCTGGGCCGGTTTTAGAGTTTGAGATTACTCAAAGTCAATCGAGGTTTTAATTTCTCTTGTATAAAAGTGTTTTCACTGCTAATGTTTCGCAGAGTTTGAGATTACTCAAAGTCAAAACTGAAGGACAAAAAATATCAACAGAAAACCTCCCTGAAAAGTTACAAAACTGAAATCAATATTTACGCTAACCCTGGATTTGTCGTCCTTTGAACAACCGGGCCCTCTGGCGCCTGGCCATTCTCAACTCGAGTTGATCAATTCAGCTCGGTCCTTTAAGTTTCAAAAAAAGAACTCGACCAATATTTCCCCGATAACGGACCACGTTTGACATTTTATTACAGATTTTGTGTTTCAAACAAGTGATCGTGTCCGCCGGATAATTCTGGAAATGATATTTTTGTGGTCTGGCCAAAAACCAGTACCCTAGAGGACAATAGGTAATTGCAAGAGAGGATGATCTAAAGAAAGATTCCCCGTGCCTCATGATAATTTTTGGAAATCTATCAATAGTTTCGCGCCATGCTGTGAAAGTTATTTTTATTTCCTTCTGATCGAGGCTCCGACATCACGTTACTCGAACTGACCAATCAGGTAGCGCCCTTGAAGAGACCCATGTATGGGGCAATGCTTTTAGATCATCCCTTCTGTTGGTAATTGTGAACATGTAAAAAAAATCCGCAATCAATTGCTCACTTGTAGACTAAAGCATTTTTATTGAAACTTGTTACAAATGCACTAGACAATGCTACATGTACATATAAGGTAGTGTAGTCAAAGTTTGTTTCCGGCACAATTTCATATTTAGAGTTAGTTTCTGTGCTTTTACGGTATAAATATTTAATTCAAAATCTTTAAAAGATTGTGAGAATAAAATAAAAATAAATGAGTAACTCGAGTTGTTACAATCCTGGAGTATGCTGTGGATTTTTTTAGACTAAAATATAAACTAAACAACTGAAAGATTTCAAGTTTTAGTTTGTGTACATTTTTCAAAGCAATTGGCAATTTATTGAGAATGTAATGGTACAAAAAGGCAATATCACTAGTTTAAATAAACTGACGTTTTTTTTACGCGCTCAATAAACCCTCCCCCACACCTCTCCCACCAGCTTAATAGGCAATCACCTTGTTGTTTAATTATAATTTGCTTCATTACCATGAAAATGTTGTGATACAGTCGAACCTCTCCTTAAGGACACCTCTCTAATACGGACACCTCTCTATTACGGACAGTTCCCTTGGTCCCGACAAATCAGTTCCCAAATAATCTCTATAAAGAAAACCTCTATAATACGGACACCTCTCTAATACGGACACTTTGCTACGTCCCTCCAGTGTCCGTATTTTAAAGAGGTTCAACTGTATTAGATTTTGATCATTTTTGGTTAAATGGCCATCAAAAACAAATAAACCAGTTTCCCAACTTGTAGATTTGTGAATTAATAGAATAATGTGACATCATGGGCTGGAGGAGGACAGACGAGCCTTTTCAGATAACGATTTTCAGTCGTTCAGTGAATGGTGGATATTAATGTTGTCACGTTTATAATATGTAATGTGTAATATTTTATTTAAACACGAAGAATCATCAATAAAAAAAATGAAATTATATCTACTGTTTTACATGAATGTCACGTGCAACCTAAAAATATCGATACCAAGAATCATCATAACTATCGCCGGATTCTAGTAACTTAGTAAGTATTCCATAATGTTGCTCCAAGATAGCTGAAGCCTTTTTTGCCAAAATGATGTACTCTGATGAAGGTGGACAGTTGCCACCGCCGAAAACGTAGTGAACATTAAGAACTAATTAGATCAGGTAAAACTTTTGAAGCTCAAAAATGTCTTCAAAGGATCGCAAAAACATTTGCAGTATTTTCCTAATTCTTTCCCCAAAAACATCGTGACAACACCCTGGCCGGCTCAACATTTTGCCAAGTTATTTCATTTGCACGACTCGGTGATAAGTCTTACCGATCCTTTGAAATACTGTCTAGGTTTGCTTTTAAAGCAGGCAAAACTGAAAACGCACTACTACTCCGGCACTCTGAAGAAGGCAGAATTGTCGAAACGTCGGACTTTATCATATATCACATATGAATTGTTTTGTAAAATCTGCCGACCGACCAAAAAAGATGGCGCTTATACCATTTTCTTTGCAACAACAACTGCACGGAGGTACTAAAACGTGTAAAATGGTACAGATATTTTGGTCTCCTTTTTTTCCTGGTTGAAACGGAACGTCACCTCTGAGGCTACTCTAGAATTTTCGAAAATAATTTCCATGCAGTAAGTTTCCGGACAATTCGATTTCCAACAGTCAAAGGAAATTCATTTGAATTTCAAATAAATTAACACGAATATTTAATTATTCCTCGCCACCTTTGCACGAGGAAAGAGCAACTGAACGTTTGCTAAACATGAACGCCGTTCTGTAGTGATTGCGAGGGAAAGAAACCTGCCAAGTCAACGTCTTTTGGACAGGAAATTGTTCAAATCTTCATGGTAGACGTATGTCCTTTGGTACGCTGAGGTTTGGAACAAGAAAGCGTGGTATTATTCCTTGCAAGAACATTGCCTTGAATGATGGCCGTAAACACATGGACATTTAATGTCCAAGAAGTGGATGATTTGCTTCGTCGCGGAACTTCTTGAAAGGTAAATAACCTATATTGTGATTATTTGGGTAGTTGCAAGGGAAAGGTACACTTTAAAAGAAATATATAAGAATAATTCGACTAGTTACATGTCCATAGACATTTTTAGTAAACATAGTTAACGGAGCGGTAACCTGCGATCAGGCCAATTTTCCGCGCTCCTTACATTCCCTTTACGGGTGTCACGCTTTTCAGCGAGACCACGTAAAGACGAAGAGTAAAAGAGAGCGCGGAAAAATTCGCCTGATACTCAGGTTACATACTGATTAAGGACAACAGCGTAGTTTGGCTCATGACATCGTATTTTCGCGGCAAAAGTAATTCTTAAAATAGCTCAAGTGTAACTGTGCCGTGTCATAGGCCCAACAGGTCGAACAGGAGCATATCCTGGTCCAATAAGGGAGAAGGAGGCTCCGAGGTGATATGCTCCTGGTATATGGCAGGTATATGTCGGCCTGACTAAAAATTTTTCTGTTCGGATTTCAGGCGGAAATTATCGTCTTTTACTGCCTTTTAAATGAAAACTCCAAAGTTCAAAGTTATCCGCCATTTTGGAAAGTTGAGCATGCTCTCTGAAGTTTACAATACAATACGATACAAAGCCTTTATTTCAACACGATAAGTATAAAAGCTACAAGCTTATGGGGTCGTGCATCTAAAAGTAATAATTACATACATTCGGAACCATATAGTATATACTATGTACATTATTTTAATAAGGAGGAAAAATAAATAAATAAATAAATAGAACAGAAACTGTATTTTTCAAAAGTAAATAAAATCAGTGTCCCTAAACTTAGTTGTGGAAACTGATGTTGTGTTAAAACTGAACTGATCAAATTCTTTAATGTTCTTTAGACCTTGTCCAGATATTTGTAATTAACTTTTGATAACGAAGTATCACAAGCTATCATAGTGTTCCATAGCGTGGCTCCTCTGTAGGAGACAGAATTCTGTACAAAACTTTGTATTCAATCGAGGTATTACAAGTGCATCTTGCAGTCTGAATTTCGTGTACTCTTATGCGCCTGCTAAACAATATTATTGCATAACAAAGTGGGTAGACGATCGTTAAAAGCCCTATGAATTACACTTAAATACAGTCATTTTATAAGTGTAAATGAGTGAAGGCCAGTTCGCACGAATCAGAGCATCTGCCGATGGGATGTCTTTCGCCATGTTGTAAATAATTTTTGCGGCCCTGCAATGCTGCTTGTTGATTGCGTTTAAATTCTCGTGGTTGGTGCAGCTCCCCCACAGCAGTTATGCCGTAATTTACGGATGGCTCAATTGATGGCTCAATGGCTCAATTTTCGGCTCAATCTCGACTCAAGAGCTCTTCTCTTTCCACATGACTGCGCGCGTGCGTAAACAAGAAAAGCAGCAAAGGTCTGTGTCCAGTCTCGTCCCCAGAGCCAGCGCGTTTCGGTCAGTCTGTGTCGAGAAAGGATTTCGGCTACGCTAATGTGGAGTTCCCAAGAGCTCTGGTTTCGAGACTAAAATTCGATTCATAATTTTTTTTTTGTAGTTTATGATAGCAAAAAGGCCAGCGTATGATTATTTCCCCGAACTGGACGCAAGCACGAGAACAAGCGATCTCTTTGCTTTGCCTTTTTTTCCACTCTCTCTTCTCCACGCTGCTCCAACTAACCGCCTCACGCGTGGAACAGGTTATGAAATGAGAAGCCTTTTTAAAAATCGCTTAAAATGACCGATGGTCGTGATATTTATCCGGTCGAATTCAAGCACACGGGAGAAGTGACTGAAACATTGCCGTGTGATTAATTTGATCGAAAATCGCCTTCGCGGATTTGGGAATTTTGATCCAAATATCGTGGAAATATGTAAACACTTCTGTCAATCTTCCTTCGAATTCGTTCAAAGCGGAAACACTCTCGACACTCTCGTCTCGTGAAAAAAGTCCGGACTTTTTTCCTGTTTAAAAGCTGGCAATGAATTGATTTTACCGATGAATTGCATGGTCCATATATATGCGGTCATTCGCCCTGAGGCGATTCGTCCGGTCTTTATTTGTTAGTCCGAATTTTTACTGATCTGAATCTCTATTGCGAAACAGCATTCGCCAAAAAGAATGATTCATTTACTCCCGATTTACTGTGCTTTACATGATCGATATTATAATACCCCAATTGTGTCCTAGTATTAAAATTCAATACGCGCAGACACCTTCTTCGCCCAATATGCAAATCTTTTTAAGTTCCAACATTTTGCCATTATAGGCGAAGATGGAAAATTGAATCCAATAATTGTGCAACGCAAATTATATTGTACTTAAAGTTGAGCAACTGTTCGAATGCCCGCTTCCTCAGTCAGCTGTGTTTGGTTAATGTTTTTTTAATGTTTCTGAATACTGAAGTTCACGGTATTCAGAGTACAACTACTGGTTTATAGAGTTTAATCTAATCTCGGCCTTGCCATTTTCCTACTTTACTCCCAAATTGTCGGATGGATCTGGATTATAGAGTTAAAATATGGAAGCACTTTGCAGTCGATCGGTCTTTTGACATAAAAATTTGTGAAGGAAAAAAACTGTTGTTTTTTTTGTTAACGATGCGTGCCGAATAGTTCTTTAGAAAGTGGAAATGATCGGATGCAATGTTAAGACGAAATCCATTAGAAAATTGAGTAATATTTATGTCCAGTGGACAAAAATCCTGTACTATGACGCCATAAGCTTTCACGCTTAAACTAGACATTCATGAGCCATATCTTAACGGTATTTACCAAATAATATAACTCCAAAATCCTTAAATTGCTTTCCGCCTTGAGTTTCCTCCGTGAATGGGTTGAGTCATGAGAGGTGGCAGCCATGTTTCTGAAACATGGCTGCCTTTGCTGCCACCTCTCATGGGACTCAACCAATTTCACTGGAGGGGGAAACTCCAAGGCGGCGAAAGCAATAATTTAAGAATTTTGGAAGTTATATTATTTGGTGAATACCGTTAAAGGATATGGATCATGAATGTCTAGTTTAAGCGTGAAAGCTTATGGCGTCATAGTACAGGATTTTTGTCCACTGGCCAATAAATATTACTCAATTTTTCTAATGGATTTCGTACTTAATTGTTCCATTCATTTT
>MU825691.1:0-11820 GCA_029204205.1 Desmophyllum pertusum | reverse complement strand
TACCCCCCCCCCCCCCCCCTCTCCCCCCCCCCCCCCCCCCCCCCCCCCCCCCTCCCCCATCTTCCCCCCCCCCCCCCCCCCCCTCCTCCCCCCCCCCCCATGGTTCTTGCTCTGTTTGTTACTTTGACGACGACCAAAGCTACTTGGTGACATTATGACATGAAGGTTATGTACCAGATAGTAAATTATTATAGATTTGAACTAAATAGTATCATCCACTGATTGACCCTGATGAGGTTGAATCTCGAGTAGCACGATAGAATCTTAGAATGTAGTTGTTACATGATTATTTTCTTTTCTTTTCAACTCACCCTAAATATTCTAACCTAGCAGGGGGGCGGAACCAGTGTACTACGCAATAAACTGTTTCATGGGGACGCTAACTCATTTTTTTACGAGATGATTGGAGATTGATGGGAGGATGAATGGGGGGGGGGGGCGGGGGGGGGGGGGGGGGGCGGGGGGGGAGGGGGGGGGGGGGGTGGGGGGGGGCCAGGGGTGGGCATGGCACGGTGGGATTTCAGGTGGGATTTAAAGGGAGGAGGTGGGATTTTCATCATGGCAGGTGGGATTTTCATGAGGGGGGCGGGGGGGGGGGCCCACACCATCCATGGCAGGCATGGGGCAGGGGGCATATGGTGGGAGGGGGCATCGGCAGCATCCATGAGCAGGTGGGAATTTATCTCATTTTAATGGCTTTAAGGGCGGACGGATTTGGGGGGCCCAGGGCCGGCACCCTGGCAATTTAAAGGGCGGAATTTAGGGGGGCAGGGGGGCGGCACTGGCCCGGGCCAGCGAAAAAAAATATTTCAAAGAGGAGGGGGGGCCCTCCCGGGCGGGGCTGGCCAAAATATGACAAGAAGAAAAGTACTCGGTGTTCCGGGCGAAACATATGAGATGAAAAGAGCGGTATCTGCCAATTTTTTTTTTTTTTTTAAATTGATAAGAACTTTTCCTGCTTTTTTCAACGAAATATTAAAAAAAATTTATAAAAATTAATTATATATTTATGGCCAACACAGTTCAAAAACGCTAATTGTAAAAAAAAGCTATAGTTAAACCATACTAATGTTTAAAACACCAGCGAGAGTGCAATATTTTTTTGCTTTTGAGGGGGGGGGGGGGGGGGGGGTGTTAAGAAAAAAAATCGAAAAAAATACCCTTAGGGAATTGTGAGTCATGTGAGAAAAAATTGCCCAAGGTGGTGTTCGCACAATTTCCAAATGACACTGCCCCAAATCCCACCAGCCCCTCACCCCTATCTAATAGAAAATGAACGGTCCATTACATGGGATCTAGTGAGAAAACACACTCACATTCACAATCATGTCCGTCAGTTTGTCTACGAGGTCTTTCTTTTTGTCTCTCGATTTCACAGGTATTTCAAAGTAGCTACAGATGGTCTTCAACATGGCCACATTGAATTTTTGGGAGTGTGTTGCTGTGGTAACGTTCACAGAGGTCAAATGTGTCGTAGCAGATGGGATGCGAGACGTTGATTTCCCTATTTAGCCTGTGACAGTATGCTTGCCGACGTCCAAGTGCAACTCCAGTAGCGCAAACGTTTCGAAAGCCTCAACACATCCAAGCACGGAACATTCAAAACAGTGGCGTCGTACTCTCAGTCTTCTTGCTGGCTTCTGAACGACACTTGACTTCGCGCCTCTGAGGAGGATCATAAAACCCTTGAGATTCTGGGGTTTGGAGCACTGTTGCATCCTGGTGCTTGATATAGATCTCGTCATATGGAATGTATTTCCCGGTACCGATACTATAACATTTCCAAACTCTCAGACCAGAATCTTCATATACGAAGTTGTGGAAGCTGCTGAAATGCTCTATCTTGTTTACAAAAAGGGTCTTCTTTGACTCGTTGACAACGCTGACTGCAGCGGTTGTTCCTTTCACTGGGTGTTGCGTTAATGCGTCTCTCATGTTCACAGCAGTTAGAACATTGTGGCCTTCGTTGCAATAAGTACGGATTGCAGACTTCATTGGACAGAGGAACGATTACAAATATCCTTGCCAGACTGCGGCTCCGAGTAATGGTAACCATGGACTGACAACGCCAACTCTCTTTGCGACATCTCTCACAGCGGCTATCAAGGAGCTGTTGTGATAACAACCAGCTTCATCCGACCTTAGATAGACTCTCTGCAGCAGAGGATTCTTGGTTTTCAGCTGCGTGAGAAGATCTTCAATAATTGACGTGACTGCATACCAGTCCTGGAGTACACTGGTCAAACAGGTGCGCATACGAGATGACTTCAGTCGTGTCAGATTGGCTTCGAGATATCACGCTGCTGATGTGCCAACTCAGCCCTCTTTTTCCATACCAGTCACTTTGTTTTTTCTCTATAGCGCAGCTGCAGGAACTTCATGGCCCAGTCCATTACGATAAGGCATGAGCTCTGGTCAAGGTTTGAGAGGATATCTTGCTTCGCGCATCCCTGATTCACGGATCTCATTATGTGAGCTTTCCAATGGACGATGGCCTCTGAAGCTTTCTCGATGTCGTACAACAAGTCATCTCGTTGCTCCGTGCTGTAAAAGCTCAAGGTCTTGTTATCTTTGACCAATCTTGTGCATTTTCTCCAAACAGGAAGTGATGTCATCGCATTGAGGGCAGCGAAGCGTATGTTGGTGTGCACATTGTTCTTGGAAATCTTGAGCGTTCGGGTCGCTGAGACCAAACTTACGACAATGGTCGGGACATTGGCTTTCATCATCCTGGCAGTGGCTTTGGTATTCAGTTTTGAAATACCTCTTACCGTCTTGAAAGGATCTCCGCAATTCATCTGCCACGCTCTTTCTCCAGCCCTATTTGATCAAGCTCGTCTACAATTCGGTAGAGTCGCTCAAACCCCGCTGACCCATCGGCTGCTAATGTTGTCCAAGCCACTCAGGGACCTCTGTTGAGAGGCTTCCCTTACCTCGAGAACGCGAAACAGAGTTGCGCGGCTTAGTGGTTCGAACTGTTCTTCTTTCGCAGAACTGAAGGTACTGCCTGACCATTGTTGACCTCGTGACTTTGCGAATGACAATTGGCATTGTGATCTTCTCGCCGCTGTTAAGCCTCAGTTTCCTCGTACCGAACGCCACGTCTTGATAGAAGTAGGGGCGGTTGATAAAGTCTATGAAATGGTCAAGTTTCGCTGGTGGCAGTCGAACTCGGTGAGACGGCGAAGTTTCTACTAAGGAGCCTGGACCACACTCTCTTGCATGAGCTCTAGCTTGTCGGATTTGCCAATCGGTTAACTTGTGCGTACGGCTCGTGGATCCTCTGAAGCGTCTTCACTGGATATCGATACGCATACAGGCTCAGAATTTGGGTCTTCACGTTCCTCGTCGTGGCGTTACTATAGGCCTGCATAAGCGGTACAAGTTCTCCGTTAGTTTGTCTCTTTATCTGGCGTGAAACAGGACTGATACAGCTCCTGTCCAGCCTTTGGTGCTATGACGTCACACACGAGACTGCAGGCGTCAGTGGCCTTATCAATGCACACATCTTTCTCGTCTTCTCTTGCCTCATCCCATGTAGTTTTCAGCTGGAACATTAAGGGGCTGACCCGGACAGCATTGGTTGCCACTTGGTTCAGTTTTTCCATAGCACCATTGAACACTGACATTGCCGACTCGCCGGCGCTTTCAGCTACCTCGTCGTCTTCAGAGCTCTGGCTGTCCGGCCCGAACCTGCACCCTAACGTCCACTCAGCTGTGAGTGCAGCTGTTTTCGGTCGAGCTGGTGTTACGGCTGGGTTGGTTGACGTTACTGCAGCGAGATTCATGGCTGCAATGCGTTTGGCGAGTCTGTGGAAGTGATGAAACAAAATATATAACCCCCATTATTGATTGTTCCGTTTTATCCTAGACCTTGATCGAATTTTTGCTTGATATCTCATTTTACTCACTCTTCAGATTGAGTGTTAAATAAACTTTACAATTAGTGTCTTTTTCTAGTTATACGTTTAAATAGTTTTTAGTTTTTTATTGTTAACACTATTTACAAATAATAAATTAGGTAGAAATACAGGGAATCGTTTACATAAGTAAAGAAGAAGATAAAAATTAAAGGGAAAAATACAAAATATGTGCAGTGACAAAGTAGCTTTCGCTTTGTGGCTTTATTCATACGAACAAAACATCCAAGTAGCCTATAATTACCTTGAAGACTCATCCTCCAGTTCATTACTGCCCTGGGCTTGTTGCCCTTGCATCTACGCCATGTTCTCATCAAGCTTGATTTGTGGGTAGCTTAGAGCAAGATACACAAATCAACTGAAAAGCACAGTAAGTAAGCAATAATGAACATAGAAAGGAATGTAAATTGAAAACTGAGCAACACAACAAAACCAAACAAGGATAAATAACAGTATAACACACAGGAACCTTGTTGTGCCGGGCACGCCCAGTTAGTGCAATATAACAGAAAAGGCAAATTATTTATATAATATTTACAATAGATCAGACTTACGGGATCCTGTTGGGACATGCTTTCCGTAAATAGTATTGATTTCCTTGACATGTCAGGAATTAACAGCATTTCTGGTCTTCAGTTGCTTTTTCCGGCCGGGATGCAGCGGGTATTGGCATGTGCAACGCGGCCGCCAGTTTCTCCCATGTCATCTACTGTGCTTCTCACAGATCCATAGCCGCTCAAGCTGATCTGAGGAAAGGTCGTGTCGGCAACCCTGACCTGTTCAGGATCAGCTCATATTCTTCTACGGTTCCTTTAAGCTGACTGAGGCTGCCACTTTTGTAATTGATCATCGCTATATTCCTGCACTCAGAAAGCTTTATCAACCTAGCAGAAGACTCGCTGCAAACTGACTCCCCTCTAGTCTCAAATAAACACTTGGAATTCCATTTCAGTTACAGATGAACCGCTAAAGTAATTGCTACTTTTCCGCTGAATTGCAAACTTTGTTTTCATTCGAAACTATGGGCTGTCTGCGATTAAACTGGCTAGCGATTTCACTCATGAGTTTTGAAGCGGACCTCCGAGGAAGCAGCATCAACAGTACTCGATCTTTCAGCGATCTAAATGGCGATATTTCTTTGATCATTTATGCCCTGAAGTCTCGATTTTCATCCTAAATACCAGGACTTGGATAGTTTATTGCCTGATTCTTGAAGAGATTCAGCTCTCAACCGAAGTTTCAATGGGCTATTTAGCGCGAAATGTGTCCATTGTTTCGAGCTTTGATTCGCTAACCACAAGGGACTCGATAGTGGCAGACTGCTCAAGTTTTGAAGGCAACGCCTACCTATTTACTGGAATCTGTTATGGAATTCAGCTATCTGAGGGATTGGAAAATGGCTGAATGGTGAAATCAAGCCCGAGTTGCGAAGCAGGTAAGCTGTATTTATGATAAAATCTGCCCGAAATGGGTCCAATCGCAATCGGCGTTAAAATCGCAAATGCTCACACATGTGCTGATACAAACGGTCATAACTTTTGAAATACTGAAATCGTACAAGGGTTTTTGCATATTTATACCAATAAAGGACTACACTTTTCGGCTATTGTAGGCTAGAGCTATCAACTTGGTCCCGATTTTTAACCAATTAGCCTCTAAATCAAGGCCATTTTCAGCCTTCGTTAGATGGCGATTAGTAGGGTTCACAATATGCTTGATTTCGCCTTTCCAGCTAATTTGAGGGCAACATTGTTACTTTCTATGAAAAAGTAGAAAGGTTTCTGAGAAAATTGATATAAAATTCATTGCTATATGATACGAAATCAAATATTTTACAGCGCGACCAAAAATGCCTAATTTTGCATTTTTTGAGACGTTACGAAGGGCCCTAACGGTGGCAAAATATTTTTGGCTCCCTGCGCAGCCAGAAAATCATTTTGAACCAAACTAAACTTGTTTTAGTTCTACCCTCGGTAAAGTCTTTCAGTTACCAGAGTTTCAGGCAAAATTATTTTTTATGCGAAATTGAGTGGGTGGTTTTAACAGAGGACAGCCTCTTAACAATGCAAAATATCACTTGACTGAACACTTTCCTCTTACTATTACATTTTACAGTCATATAAACTAAAAACAATTAAGCTTTTTAAAAAAAAGTTTAAACATGATCACACACAGTTTTCTCTTAATTACAAACTGCAGAGAGCTGCAAGACTCTTGGATCCAATGGACTGTCAGCTCTAGCTGCCAGTTCAGCTCCTTTTTTAATTTTTCTCAAAATTGTGTGTACGTGGTGACATAAGAATGTCCTTTCTTATACAGGTTATAAACCTTGCTACACCTGCACAAACAGTGTTTTTGGCATGGCAGGTAAAAAGCAACATTCTTTTGCGCCTTATAATTTATAGACTGTGTATATGAATTTCTTATTGTAGATAGAAACACTTATCATTTTAGTAACTTGCTGATACCAGACATTGATTTGTATTTCCTCTGTTTAGCCCTCTCCTCCTTCTGTAATAAGCCCCCTCCCCCAATTACAGCAAGGCAGCCAAAAGTGATCACATTCTTTTGTGCATGCAGACTACCTAATCAGAAGGCTAAGAATAACTATCCTTGACTTCTGATTGGATAGTATACGTGCACGAAAGAATGTGAATTAAAAGGGGTCACACTTTTGGGCGCCTTGCTGTAAGTCCCCCCCAACCCCAGTCCTAATCCGAACTGCCAGTTCTTACATTGGGTGCTGTCTGTTATGATGGCCGTAATAATTATTGTTATCTCATAACTCTGATTGACCAATATTAGATAAAAAAGACAACATTCACATAAAATTGTGAGCACTACTATAGTTCATTACTGAAGCAACACACCTTTTGACTTAAAGATATTTCATAAGTTCCCTCCCTTGTATTAATCCCCCTCTTGTGAGACCTGTGTGTAAAATTAATCAGCCTCTGGAAGGGCTTAATAGAGGAAATATGGTATAATATTTTATACTTCTCATTGTATTGCAGACATGGGATCTTCTCAGACTCATGTATTATGGTTTCACTGAGTTTTGCCATGAGTTCTTTCCAAAGGTTTCCAGGATATTACATAGTTCCCCTGAGGATCAATGGGAGTGCCATTGAAACCATTTTCTCACAGCTAAGGTTTTCAACAAGTGGCAATCTATCTGGAAGCAAACTACGGCTATGCCCTTTCCACACTTACCCTCAGAAGGTTTCTCCATGGACACCGTGGAAAATTGAAATACCGCAATGCAAGGTTGTATATCAGGCAGAAGGACATCAAACGAAAGCGTGCAAAGTGATCATCATCAGTCTCATGATCAATTACTGTTTACAGTTGTAACTTAAGGACAGGACTGTAATCAGGGTGTCCAGTGTTGTTTGTCAGGCCTCCTTCAGGTCTTTCAATAATAAAAGTTGTAACTAAAATACAAGGAGTAACCAGTTGTGGTTATACTCCTTTGATTTTAGAATGTGAATTGAGTGAATGCAGAAACTCAATAATAATAATAATAATTATCATGTGTTGTAAACTTGTGTGTTTCTTGTGGATCCAGGCCATTGACATTCAGGCTTGCCATGCATGTACACCAAGTGAAAAAAAGAACAATCAGTACATGTATTTAAATCAATACATAAGTGCAGCAAAATGACTTTCCCTAATGTTAATGAAGCCCATAGAAGTGTATTATATATACACCCCACCTCCTTTATCATAAAAAAATGTAATACGGTGTGGATGAATGGAAGTAACCTTTACAACTATCTTTGCACAGGAAATAGCAAACATCATCATGGAGGCTTATTTTTAATCTTGATCAACTAACACCTTTTAACAGCAAGAAAATTGCTTTTACTTTAATAGTGGGCAAAGTGTAATTATCATGGAGTAATAAGTTGTAAAGCTCCATACTCTTAAATACTCTTAAATAAAATCACTCTATATTTTATTATTAGAGGTGAGTTCACTTGCAACATTTTGTAGAGTTAGCCTTGTCAAGAACAAAGCAGCAGTGAAACTCTAAAAAACAGATTTCAACTTCCTTTCCAGTTCTATCACTGACACTGAAAACAAAGTACAATTTAACTTACTGACACCTATACAGAAAATTATGGGATGGTGATAAAACTGGGGATAGGAACAGGGAACAGGAATGAGCAGTCAGTAGTATTCTATTACAAAGTTCGAAAAAATTAATTACCTAACTCTCACCCCTCAACCTGCCCCTAACAATAACCCTAGCCTATCGGTTAGTTCACATGTATGTCATTTTAGATTTTTATGAAGAGCACCGCTGATCTGCACTTATCCCATTCCCAGTTCCATGTTCATTTTGCTGTGTGCCAATAGCACGAAGCAGTTTTCAATTATTTTGTTTTCTAGTAAGGCCAGGGTTTTTTTGTTCATACATTGGCTGCAATTGTGCTACATTTGACCTTAGCATTTTGAGTGCAAGAACCTGCTGCACTTTCTCTATGGAAAAGACACATGAGCATATGAGTGTTAAATTATGGAACCTTGTAACTTTTTAGACAGGCTAAACTGGTTGTCTCTAAATGGTTCAGGGCACAGTTTTTCATAACATGATTACTGCTAACCAGGATTGAAACTTAATCCAGGATTTTATTTCTCTTGAAGTTAGAACAAAAAGTTCAAAACACAATTTTAGCTACAGGTCTAGCCTGCATGGCAGGCGTAGAAAGGGAGGGAGGAGGGGAATCCCTCCCCTTTCTACGCCTGCCACGCCATGCAGGCTACTACCTACAGATTAAGATAAAATCATTGGGCATAAACACCCATAATTATTGGTGGAACATTTATTGTTGTTCATCCAATCAGAATCGACCGAGAGCTAAACCTCACAAGTTCACCTGGATCATAATTAGGCAGCAGAAATTGAGCGACTTAGCTATCAAGTCTGATTGGATGAAGAAAAAATAAACCTGCCATAAATAATTATGGGTGTTCACGGTTTTCTTAGTCACACAGTAAATACAGCCTTTCATTATCAGAAACAAGAAAAAATTACATACTTTAACAACTTTAATTTAATGAGCAATTCAAGCTGATGATAATGAGAAAGGAAGGTGTTTCGGCCTTACAAATTGAGCGGGAAAAAAAAAAACTTAAAAAATCAGCTAAAAGACAGTGTGTATGGTTACACCCCCGACCATTCAATATTGCAAATTACAACTAGCATAGCTTAATGTTTACTTCTTGGCCTTTTTCTTTTCTTTTTTTCTTGTCAGCACCAATTACTTTAAGTTTTGCTACTTAGCAATGTATCACGCTGAAGGGACTTCCTCTGCTTATCTTCTTCCAAGATTTCAATACTTTTAAGAAAAGCTTTGCATCTAGTGTTAAAAATCTTCTGCCATGAAATCTTTAAATAATGGATTCAAAATGGCTTTGCTCTCATTCACTCCTACCTCAACAACTGATTCAAAAAACTTATCTTTAACCTCCAAATTACAGAGGACTTGGCTTTCTGCAACTTTGAAAATATTTTTTCCATACGTTGGTATCCTTTGAAATTGACAATAGCTCTGAAAGCCTTTTGAAATTCCTGGATTATTGGCAAGAGTTGATGCTTCATTATTAGCAGATTTCGGTTTTGGTATTGCAACTCGGGTGGGATTTTGCTTTTATCTTTTTCCTCCAATGCTTCTACTACATCTGAACGTCTAACAAGTAGCTTCTTCAGTTTCTTGTGTGGACTGAATTTGATTTTTTTCGCCGCAATTTTTTAATGCGAAAACAATGCATAAGAACCAAGCCGGTACATCGAAACCAAGTCTTCAGTTGCGGATAGCTCGTGTACATTCTGACTTTGTTCCACAGTATTACTTTCATCTTCCGATCTTTTAATGTCATATACTAGTTTCCAAAATACTTCCTTTACTGCCGAAACTAGACACGAGGTTAGCTTGCCGCTGAAAGCTGTTGCGACTGTGTTCTTATTCTCCGACGACGACAAGCATAGATGGAGCACACGTTGAGTCAGTTCATGGTCGCCATTGATGACATCGGCTGTCCAAAACAATCCATTTGCTCAACAGTTTTGGTAACCTGTCAGTTCCCTTTTCATTTCGAAAAAGCCTCCAACAATTTATCGAACAAATCTTTACATAAACACGAAATTCTAACATTCCTCCTGAACGGCCATCCACATACCTCTGTACTGATCATCCTCCAAACACAGTGGCTTTGCCCAGGTTTTTTCCACCTCCTCCCTCACATCCCTAAATATCTGTTCCTCCTGTCTTGGCGGAGAGGGTTTTGGTGATATCAAGTATTTTCTTTATCGACAGGTTCCTTGAAGTTGGAATTTTTTTGCCCTGTGCTTTGTCCGCCATTTTTTAAAGACGCTTCGCGCGGAACATTTCGTGGAAAATTACGTCATAAACCCTAACGCGAAAATGATTGGTTATCTCTTTTTTCTTTACGTTCCAAATATGGTACTTAATGGAAAATGAATGTGCAAACGCTTGAACAATACAAAATCATAGGGAGTTACACGTTTCAACCCTTATGGGTTTTCTGATTATATATATTATTCAAGTCAAAATGTCCTGTATCCGCCTGGATCCTTCTCACAAGTGACATCATTGTTGGTTACTCAACCTTCTTCATTCTACGGAGATTGACATATCCGAACAGATGGTGCGACCGAATTCACATGTTTGTACGTCAAAAACCAGAACTCAGCATGATATTTAATGAGGTATCTTAAAACTTTACAATATTGTTTCAACTGCATATATACTAAATAATTTTTCTAAAACTTCAAGTTTAAAACGTTTATTTGTCCCATAATTCAGTACAGTTACTGTAGTGCAATAATTCATAGTTATGGTAAGGGTGCAACATAAAGAGCAGGATATTAAAATGTACATTTTTTCCTTTTAGATTCTTTCTGATATTCATCAGAGGTTTAAGCTACCTATTGGAGGAGTTAGACCTGTCTGGTTTAAATCCAGACACCTTCTCTGAAGCCAATTTTTGGAAAAGGAGCCCCACTTAGGGATTGTTGGGGATTTATTGATGGCACTGCCAGGCCAATTTGCAGGCCAGTGAGGAACCAGCGAATTATGTACTCAGGACATAAGAGAACCCACTGTTTAAAATTTCAGGTACATGTAAGTCAGAAATAATTTAAATCGAACATTGTCCATGTTTGTTAATAATAATAATTAGTTGATGTGTTTTCCCGTCCTTCCTCTCCTTTGTCGCTATGTGTAGTTTATGAAATATATGACATACTGTTACGCCACAAAATGTAATAACTAACACAAAATGTAATAGTTAACGCACAAAATGATAATAACTTTGCCAGCCAAAATTGTAATAGTAACACGCAAAAATGTAATAAACTTTCGACGCAAAATGTAAATAACGTCCGGTAACGCAAAATGTATTAACTTTTGACTCAAAATGTAATACGTAAAAGTAACGCAAAATGCTAATAGCACACAAAGGTAATTACTATTTGCGGTGGCATATGTTGCTTCGAAAATATAAGGATTTTGTACGGGGACAGTTCTTCAGTCCCCGAAATCGTGATTTTAGAGGAACCACGGGGTGATTCTTAGCCCAAAACATCTTGTTAACCGGAAGACACCTCGAGGTTTTCCAAAGGTACTTTGATTTTTCTCAGGGAAAAACAAAAGCGTGAATAGGTGAACCCAATATGGCGCTTTACGTCTTGGAAGAGAAGCTGCGCCTCGGAAAAAAATTTTGCATGGACAACAAAGACCTCGAAATAACACAAATGCATTTCTTTATTTTCTGTTAACTTAGGTACACAAACCTACGATTTTTAATAATATATATGGTAACCAATATATATCCTTCAATCATTTATCTGGTCAAAATGTTCCCACTAATT
>MU825690.1:0-11886 GCA_029204205.1 Desmophyllum pertusum | reverse complement strand
TTTATTTAAGCAGGGTGGTTCATTCAGCTCTAGGCTCTAGCTCCCATAGGGGCCCCCTGCGTCTTAATACATTATAGTACAATTTAATAAGATTGAAAAAATACTCTACTAATTACAATAAGAAGCTATAAAAAAATACTATGATAAAAAAATACAATACTTTTTATCAAATGTCCTGTCCATTACTTGAAGTATGGTGATTGGTGAAAGAGTCGTGTCGGGTTAGAATTCGAGTTAAATGGCTTAAATTTTTTCCAAGACACATTCGACCCAAATCGATTCATGGCTTTAGCACAATGAAGTAACAATTGCATTTTCTTAGTCTTGTTCAACGTTGTTGTATGTGATTTTAACTCTCTTTCTTTACACATTTAACATCACTAAAACTGTTGTCCTACCGTATTTTACTTTAGCTTTCGAATTTGAACGAACATATGCCCTTTAGAGGACTGTGATACTAGTGAAGTTGAGGTGAGGTTAATGCATGCACACTATGAATATACATGTCACGTGACAATAACACGTGATACTGCTCCGCCTATTTACCTGAGCTTATATACATGTAGAGAAGTTTGCATACAACGGCCGGCAGTTTTCGTCCCGACCGTGCGTCGATCCATACACGTTTACTCTTATTGAAACATCCTCAGAGGCCCTCTCTATAAAACAGCTGAATCAATTCTGCTCGTAGAGAGATACAACTGTAACATATATTTTGAGCCTTATTGAAAATGATTCTAAAAAACTCTCAATTATTAAACTCTATCTTGAAATATCTCTTACACTGCGAAGCTCGTTCTTTTCGTATTTGTTGCATACCCTTTATCTGTCTCCGCTTACCTTACGTTTTAAATTTTTCAAGAAAAAAGGAGAATGAATTGAAATCAGAAATTGTCAAAGAGAGGAAAGAAACGACTTACTCAGGTTGGTTGATTGTAACGTTTTCTTCTTGTTCTATTTTCATCTAATTTTTTCCTTACTATTATTCAAGCAGATATATTTTCAACCAGGCTTCACCAGTAAATTATGGATTGTGTTTAGGTTGTACACGGATCTCCATGGTGACCCTGAAGACGCGCGAGCCTTAGCAATATTCTGACACTAACGTGGAGCAGCAGAGCTGTGCATGGCAAAGAATCACACAGACGTTGTAGTTTAGAAATGCCATTACCAGAAGACAAAGCACCACGAGGAGAAGGTACGGTCAACAAATATCACAACTTTAATTTCTCCGTAGATGACAAATCACTCGCGTCCTATTGCGATACTGGGGGCGTAAAGGACGGATGATAATAATGGTGATGATGGCAAACAAATCTTTGGCGATTGTACTGATGCGATATTGAAACAGACCTGGTGCGTTTCGCAGCTCCTAAACAATAGGGTCATTAGCGGACCGTGTGCATAAAGACGACGCAGGCGACGGACGACGACGACAGCAACAACAGCAGCAACAACAACAACAACAACAACAAAAACAAAAACAGAGAGCGACAACAGCATAACTTAAAACTTTGCAATAAATTAAATAGTACATAATGATCACCTTGACTTTGTCAGCTGCGGATTTATCCTGATAACTTTGGTGTGGTTTTAGTGTTACTCAAAGGCTGCACAGTTATGGGTGTAGCCTGCGTGCAGACATCTCCTATTGTTCCTTGCTTCACGCGGGAAAGGAAGCAAGGAAATAGGAGACGTCTGCACGCAGGACTATTATGGGTGGTCTATTTTTGTAGGTTATTATTCATCCCAATACCAAAGAAAAATTGTTTTGTCTTTCTTCTGTGTTCTTTTGGGCCTTGTAGGACTTTGATCGCATATTAATCGATTTCTTAATAACCTACACGAGATATACACTGATGAAGACGGTCCTGCGCATGTGGTTTTTAACCTGCGAGATAGGGCAAAGGTCGGACAACGACAGGCATGGCGATTGCCGGACTTATTTACTGCAACCAGAAGTTAAATACGTGTTTCTGTTTGCTTAATAGTTGTATACTGCTGACTGCTTTGGCAACGCTTACTGTCTTAACTGAGGATAAAAAATGCAGCATTTGTTTCGGAGCTTGGATTGTAGTACAGTCTTAAGTTTGGATTAATGTCGCATGAACTATCACAACAAAAACAAGCGCGCCTTTGTATGGTCCTGTATGGAAAAACAGTAAATGGCCGTATTTTGAACGATGCAGCAGAATAGAACAGCGCAAATAAGTGTAATTCAAATAACATCATAAATCCCTAAAGCGCAAAATAAAGCCTTGTACCTAATAATCTTTTCAATGACTTTATAAGGTTGTTCACAGCACTATGTCAAAAATAATAGAAACAAATTTTGACTACTATTTTCGGCGAAATTATTTTCGCCGAAATTTCCGCTTTGATTTGCAAAGATTTCCGTTCGCTGCACCTTGTGAAAGTGAATTGAAGCACTGGAGATGTTTTTGGAAAGTGTAACGTAATTGGCTGCGATTTTCCACGTTTCAGGGTTTTCCTGTTGGTACTAAAGTATATGAACAGGATCCAGCCTGTGTTCCTAATGCAAAGTACACATTGGTCGAATTCTCGGTGAGCAGATTATTTCTTGTTAGCATAAGACAAATCTCCACTATTATGTCATTTCACCATATAAGGTCAAAAGAACGCGCAAAACATGAGAGCGTGTTACACTGTCAGTGTCCCTGGTTTTAGCAGGAAATTTTTCAATGGAATAATAAATCTCTTATTCGATAGTTTAACCATATAATTACGCGCGGATATTGTGCTCATTGCTCAGCGATTTTTCGTCGCCCCTACGAGGCTTCGGAAAATTCCGACGCAACTCGCAAAATATCGGCGCTCGTATTATATCTTAATTAAACCCTACGAATAGATGATATATTTATTATTTCCTTCAGTTTTGCTATGGCGAATTCAACGAGAAGGTCAAAACACAAATGCTTGCTTTTCGTGCACATCAGCATTTTAGCATATTCCAGTGCAGAAGGAACAGTAAGGAATTAGTCATGTCTCTCGCAAAAAAATGAAGACCTTTTCCGGAATACTCTCAGATAGAATCTGAGGTCATTGAGCCAAAGTTTCGCTTATGCTGTTTCAGGTTATTCGTCCACCTCAAAAGAGTTCTTCCCAGGCGGTCCGCAAAGAAAGCGTGAGGTTGATTATGTACTGGACAGGATCTCAGAGACCATTACACCTCATGCATTACCACTCGAGAGAAGTTATCTTCTCCACTTTTAATTTGGTGAGTTCAGTTATAACCTTCAATACTATTAAGGCAATTCTCTTTCGGGAGGTGGCATGGTCTTGTGGTTAAGCAACGTTCGAGCGCTTGGCTGTTACTTACCCTTCGAGTTGTGTGCTATAGTAACATGCGATGACAGCTTACATTGGGGGCACGCATCCTCATATTAAGCAGGGGAAGCCTCGAGATGCTGTTTGTGTATAACCTGTATTCTACGGTGACAACCATGATGATGGCGAGGCTTTGTCGTTGTTAAAGCATGGGCCACTTGGCTTGTGCAGTAGACTTGAGCTACCTTACTAGTGCGACACACTGAAAGAGTTTAAGGATGGGCATCGGCCGGGAACGGCACTCTGTAAATTTTTTCCCGTTTTTCAATCCATCAGGTAAAATCAGACCAAAATAGAAGCCATAAATAATACCTTAAACGAACTGTTAAAAGAAACTGAGGCGTCGAGTAGAACATCAATCAGTTTCGGCAGAAAGTGTTTGTTTGTTAGAAAATTGATGTTTTTCGAGATAATCCTTATTGGCCTGGGAGCTGGGTGGGGATGAGAAGCCGGGAGGCAGCATGGCCGAGTGGTTAGGGGCGCTGGTCGTGTAATCCCGGAGTTCCCGGGTTCAAGCCCTCCATCCTGCCACTAGCTTGATTTGCTCTGAGTATTCCTGAGTTGAACTCCTCAGCCACGCTTGTAAGATAGCCGAGCTGGTCTGTCTCCTGCCAGTTTGGTGATTCTTTAACCATGGTTTATGTTTCATTTGCAATATTTGTTTCTGTCCTTTGTTTACATTGGCCCTGAAAAAGGCGCACCCTATTAGGGGAGTGGTCACTTAAGAAATTTTTATTTTTTAAGTTCGTTGGAAAACCACACGGTCGCACGATAAGTGCATGTGTGGTAAGACTGACAATAATTCTATAAAGAACCATTCTCTGACTGTTCCAAGTAATTTGAGGCCATTAGAAAATAAACTGGAGACTTAACGACCATGTTTTGTTGCTCACAGTATCGTAATGGCGTCTGCTCACACCGCGATGAATTCAAGAGCTTCGAAAAGGAGCCTTTACTTGTTGGAGAGATATTTCTACCTTATCCTCTTCAACACGTACCTTCACATGGAGAGAAGAACCAAATGGCAGCGTTCTTTTAGTCAATGGATGACTGAAGTGGCAACAGCTGCGGGCGTTTATGAGATTCTCGACAATTTTGGCTTCCATGATTTTGAAAAGACAGAGGAGCGCTTGCGCGCGCTGCGCTGGAGATGGCGGGAAAGTTACAAGGGGAAGTCGTCAAATTGTTAATTTTGGCGCGAAATGTGACTTGTAACAAAGTGGTCTTCTACCTAATCATTGCAACTATAAGTTTACGTGTTATATATCATTATTATTTATCGTAATTTATTACAAAAACAGCCAGTTATTAATTAAAACCCTTTGGTATATACCTGAATCTTATGACCCCAAATTACATTAGTATTATCTTATTTGCCTATACTGAAAAGATATATAGTTACTTGAAAGGGTCCCATTTTCAGAAAACAAAACTGGAATAACCCAGCTAAACTGCTCTGGTCTACAACTGGTGTAGGTACGGCTTTTATGTATTCCGGACCGGTTTGTTTGTGGCTCAAGCAGCAATTTATAGCCGTCAATACTTTGTATATATCGCATCGTTTGAAAATAATTTACGAGTTCAGTTGGTCTAGAAAAGGAAAAAATATTATTGGACGAGGTTGAGCAAAATATCGTGATTTGTCACTGGCGAGCAGATCATTATTCGATGACGCCGAAGGTAGAAGCATATAGACAAATCACGATATTTTGTTGATTCAAAGTTCAATATTTGTTTTATCACTGAACAGTTGAACTTCTTTTTCAAATTTTCTTCATGAGTAACAGTTGTTAATGTGTGTTGGAAAACGCGCACTACCGTTGTTCTGTTGGCTGCTATTTGTAGAGACGTAAGCTGTCTCTCAACCAATCAAAATAAAGGGAAAATAAATGGGATGATGATACTCGTAAGTGGTTAGGGCAGGTTCTCATGCTACGACGTGTTGTTATCATTGCTTTGTTAATTGTCTAGGTTGTCTAACACACAACAACAACAACAACAACAACAACAACATTTTGTATTTGTATCATCTTATATTATACAGTAATTATAATTATACTAAAGAAAAGAACATAATATTTATTGTAAAGTCACACTCACTTCATTCCAAAGCTTACTCAAAATTTAAGTTAAATACCCAGTGATAGATCATCATCGTAAAGGAGCTACGTCATCTTTTTTGCATCTTGAAAAATTTAGCCTAAATTTTTCAAGTTCGTCGTTTGCAATCCGTCTTTTTGCAAGAGGAAGAAGATTAAAATATTTTCCCTCTCTGTTCCTGTTTGGTTTCTTATTAGCTCTTTGATGTTTTTTCTACCTGTAATAAATAAATTATTTTGATGCTTTCTTCAATTTGAAGGTGATTTTGCACATCGCAAACTGGCATAGGTATATTTAACTTAATGAATATTTTAAAACAAATCCATCTCGCCGGCGACATTGTAAATACACAGTAATCTGAAAAACAGTAAGTTAAGTAAGTTAATTGATAGGCGGAAATTGCATTAAAATTTACTTTAAACTTGTTTGTGGTGAAACGTTTCGTCGACCTTTATGGTTAGTATTGAATTATTTTCAGTTTAAATTCTTAATATATCGTTCCCCATTCTTTATCTATTAAGCCCCCCCCCCCCCCCCCCCCTCTTGAGGCCTAAAATTAAATAAGCCCCGCGGGGGCTTAATAGAACTTTTACGATATTCACCAATTTTATCATCAACCGAGACATAAATGAATATTCCTTCAACACATTGCGAACGAGGTGGGAAGATGATCACCCTGATTGTTGTTTTCCAGTATATTGGAAAGATACCGAAGGTTATCAGTATTTTGTTGTAGTCTGCAAACAGTCCCATGCGGGAACGAGAAGGAGTCTGGTGAGGAGTGTAAATAAGTGGAGTGAGATTGGGGAGAGATGCACGGGATATTCATTCTCGCTTCTCGCGCGCCTTCACGCATGTGAATGTCTTAGTGAAAAAGAGAGACCAAAAAAACGTATATCGTGACCAATCCTTGCGACCTTGAAATTAGCGGCGTGTTTTCGTCATGAATAGGTGTTACGTTTTCATTCAAGTCGTCATATTCTGTTATCATCACGCGAATTGAGTAGTTTCTGCTTTCCTTTCCTATCAGTACAACTTTGTCAAGGGCATGGCAGGCTTTTCTGTAATGATTGTTTCTGTTCGGATCAGTTTTTCTCGCCTTTGTCGTTCAAGGAGCAAGATCGTTATGAAGGAAGAACACGATATTCTCGCAGATCTTCAGCGACTGACACGGAGTTGATGAACAAACTCGATTCCATCGTGTCGCTGCTGGGGAAGTTGAATGACAAAATTGATTCGCAGGAGCAGCGTATTGCTGTGTTGAGCAGGCAAGTGAGCAACATCAACTGCAACGGAAAACAAGGACAAGGTAACTCACACACGATTTGTTCCCTCAATAATATTATTTTTTGTTTTATGTGGCCTGTTCTTGACGTTCGGTAGTGGAAGCTGCGCGAACAATAATAGTTATGAGTGAAAAAATGTCTAGCCTCTCCTCGCCTTTTTTTCTACTCACTATAGTTCTTCGCGCCACTTCCCACTAAAAAGGCTATATTTTTATGAGACCCATGGGAAGTTTGTTTGACTTGTAACTGTAATACTGTGTGTTAATGTTGTTTGTTTATCTACAATAGGTTATCTGAAATAAGCTTTTTCTTTTGTCCAAAACAAAGTCATTAGAGGTCATTTTAAAAAGGCGATTTGTATCTTAACTATAAGGGGGTCTACAAGGAGCGAAGATAAACGATGCAGCCGATTGTTGTCCATCTGTTAAATGGGTTTATTGGGATGTTACTGATCCACTTGCTAAGCGGGGAAGTACCAAGGAGTCTGTTGTTCCATAGGACTTAGACTTTATTTCTTCATCAAGCACAGGCATCTACATTCTGCGTCAACTACTGGCACTCTGACAACTTGACTGACTTACACGTCGGAGTGCACTTAGCTATATACCAAAATTAGAGACATGTTTGGGTTTCGGAACGAAGAGCTAAAGAACACTTTGTTTTCCACTCGAGGTAAGATATGCCTTGATCGGTATTTGCTCGTGACATTTTAATCGTGTTTTTTTGAGTCCATTTCCGTTGCGGCGTAGACAGTGAAATCAAGAAGACAAGATTATACGATCCTTTGACCCTTTCCGAAAATGATAGCAACCAATTACAGGTAAAAAGGTGCTCACCAACCGGCCACCGTCTCTTCTAGAAGCCCCTTCTTCAGAAGTGAAGATTGATCAGTCCCCACGCCTATTATTCACTCACACACTCTTCGCGCTTCGCGCGTCTTTTCGCATCGCTCCCCCACTATCCGAACACCTGGAACAGGCTATCAGTCGTGATACATGATTTATGTCTGTCTTCTGTATAGTTTCCTCGTGACTGTGCTGACGTGTAACAAGTCTGGTCGTCATAGAAACGGTATTTACACCATTGATCCCGATGGCGAAGGTCCAATGGAAGTGTTTTGTGACCAGGTTAGTGCGCATGTTGAATTTATTCCTGAAAAGGATGCATTCCAGTGGCTAATAAGGCAATGCTAAGAGATGTAGTTGAAGTCAGGGCCGTAGCTAGCGGGGGGCAAGGGGGGCAACTGCCCCCCCCCCCAAGATAATTCGAGAATTTTTTCTTTAAACTTTTCACTTTCTGAAGTGGATAGTTTGAACTTTACTGTGATTACCTTTGCAACTTTTGACAACTGATTGTCTTGTCTTGTTGAAATGGCAAACAAAAGGAGGCGTTTAAAAGACAATGAAATGGGTAATGCTTTTCTGAAAAACGAAAACTGCGTATGTTTTTTCTTTCGTGTTCAAACAGCCGCCTTCTTGATTAAAATATATGCCGAGCTAAACCTGGAGAGAGTACCAACTCCAGGGGGCTTGGTACTCTCCCCAGATTTCGCTCGGCATATTAAATCAAGATGGTAGCGAACGAAGAGGCGAGAACTTCTTACTTTCTTAGGTAAACTAAGTAAGTACTTATATTTTGACTGTCCGGTACCATACTAACTTGAACATTTACGATTGATCGAGAAATATTTTTTTTGAACGAAATCCAACTGGAGACATCTTTTACACACGAAATAGACTAATCTGGTTTAGTTTAGCGATACATCAATATTGTAAAATGTTTAGTGTACTAAGGCCGATATATGTATCAAGTTAACAAAACCTCGGAACTATTGCTGTAAGCACTAAAAATACCTGTCAATTTACACTTGATCGAGATTGATTTTTTGACAAAATATCTCATGGAGAATGCTAAAAATAGCATTTCCGAACCTCTAGATTTCAAAATTTTCTGGGGGGCCATGCCCCCAGACCCCCTAGCGGCTCGCGCCTTCGGCACTCGCTTCATTGCCCCCCCATTCAAAAAATTCTAGCTACGGCCCTGTGAAGTTCAGTTAATATGTGTTTATGTTTTGGCCATAAAAGTGGTTTTTTCTCTGTTAGTGTTTTTGTAAAGTTTTAAGATTAGTCCGAAGTCAAAACAGAAGGACAAAAAATATAAACAGAAAACCTCACTGAAACGTTACAAAACTGAAATTAAAATTCGCGCTAATCCTGGATTAGCTACGTCCCTTTGAACAACCCGGCCATGATCGCCTAGGAAATTCACTTGGGGAGTAGGATTTACTTCCAATATACTTACGATCACAAAACAAAAACATTGGAATAAACTGAACAGCTATGCTATCATCGGCTATAGCTTGTATTTATTTTTTCTTTGTGCCTCGACAGACTACTGACGGTGGTGGTTGGACAGTGTTCCAGAGGAGACTGGACGGCTCGGTTGACTTTTTTCCGTGAATGGAGAGAATACAAAGAAGGGTTTGGCACGGCTGGAGGGGAATACTGGTTAGGACTGGACAACATTAATCGGCTGACCAATCAAGGAAGAATGCTGCTACGAGTGGAATTTAAGTGGAAAGATGCTCAAGTCCGCGCATGCTCTGTACAGGGATTTTGTCGTATCCAATGAAAGTTGAATTACACGCTGGGGTTAGGTTCGTATACAGGTCAGTGTAGTTGAAATGAAAGTTTTCATTAACAAATATAAACAACGAATTCGAAAACAAAAAGGTGTCTCCATTATGCTTCCTAATTTCAACCAAATGATCAAGCCTCTGACGTCACTTGAAGACAATTATCAGAATTCATTTCGTTTTGCCTTTAGTGAATTTTAAAAAAATGATGAGCTTTTTTCATACCGTTTTATATGAAAATGGACGTCCATATCCTCCAGCCCATAATCCCTCTGATTTTGCATAAGAGAAGACTGACGCTCAAAAACGTAAACTATTAAAATCTAAAACGTGTTTTTCACGTGCTCGCTGACGCAGCACAGTGGTTTTCTTTAAGGGGGACTTCACCTAAATATCAAGGAAATTTTAAGAGGTTTAATGTAGGGAATAGAAGAAAGAAAATAATTTTTGGAACACCAACAGGCAGTTGATACCCACGCGGGTGCTCTTGCGGTGGTTATCAACTGTCTGTTGGTGACAATCTACTAATTTTTTATCATATCTTCAAATTCTAATTTTAACTACATTAAATCTTCAATATTTCTTATTTTTCCTAAAATTTTACAACTCCTTTGAGAAAAACTATTTCCTCCCAAATATACCCAAAATCACCCAAAAATTTACAAAACACCGCCATAGCACTATGAGTTCAACATGGGAAAAAAAATTTTTTTGAGCAATGAGAGTTTTTTTGGATTGCTTGAAACGTGACGAGATATTTCCATTTAAACCCATGTTACGTAATTAATCGTCCTCAGGGACTGCGGGCGACTCTCTGACGTGGCAAGGCAGTGGGATGACAATTCACAACACTCGAACAGCGACCACGACACAACTATCGTCTGACGGATAACTGCGCCGCAGTTTTTAACACAAGGGGCCGTGGTGGTCCATAACGCGTTGCGCCTGTCATCAAATCTGAATGGCGTCTATGACCAGCAACCAACAGACATCACTACGCTAATCGGGTGAACTGGAAGACCTGGGGCGGAAAACTTTACTACTCCGGCGTTCTCGCGCTGAAATGAAGCTGCCGACCTAATGGTATTAAACGTCGAGGCATGTGACGGAAAAAATAAGATTAAAGTTAATTTTGTGCTAGTCGGATAAATTTCAGGGCCGCGGTTTGTTCGAAGCCAGATTAACGCTAATCCTGGATTAAAAATTCAGGTCCTTAATTTCTACATTTTAATAGTGTTTGTCACTGCTAATGTTTTTTTTAGAGTTTTGAGAAAACCTGAAGGACCAAAATATAAATATAACACCCTCACTGAAAAGTTACAAAACTGACCATCTATATTCACGCTACTCCTGGATTAGCTTAATCGGTCCTTTTGAACAAAGGGCGCCGAAGGTCGAATGTTTTACTGTTTGTTATTTATCACTCCTATATAGTCCAAGGAAACGAAGTCACGAAAGTTTTTGTATTATGAAAAACCCATTTTAATTTTGCAATACAATTTACATGATTAATAAAAAGCTGAAGCAATACCTTATTGTACGTTTTGGCAGTTTTGTAACACTTTTATTTTAGCGGTTTCCTTATTTTGATATTAATTTAGCCTGTTGTTCGAACTGAGGTCACACTGAAGTTGGGGTTGATTGAATTGTTTGGCATAAAGAATAATGCCAGCACAGAAACCCGCGAAAGGCAACTAGTGTTTGATCGCCTTTTCTGCGTGAAAACAACCCATGGGTGAAAACCCCGCTTCCTGTTTCCCGCAAGGTTTTTAGCCCATCACTGTAACCATCCACTCTAAGTTGTAATACTGTTATATTACTACCATTTGACCTGATCCATCTCGTTTCGGAAATATGAGAAAAAGGCAAATTTATTTTTCTTGACGCCTTCCAGTTGGGAAAACAAAAAAAACTATTTTAACCCGTTCAAACTCCAAAGGTGTGCCAAAACTACAAAATCTCAAATTTTCATTTTGCAAGATATGTGAAAAACAAACAGTAACCAACAAATGTAAAGTACTTTTCTGCATTAGTTTTTCATTTGAAAGGTCAACACACGGGGGTTTTTTTTTATCCACCAATTTCGAAAGAAGTTAGAAACACAATCATACTGACCTCGAATTGCTTGTTTCTGGGGAGTGAAATGGTTAATGTGACCGATGAAGGGTATTTTTGGGGCCCTTAATAGAAACACGGCCTTTTTGTTGTATTGCTTCGAAATAATGGCCCATTAAATTTATTTTATCTAATACCGGCCCTACTTACAATACATGAAATAATTGGTAAACACGTTATACAAAACCGAATCTAATAATTTTTATAAGATGAATAAACGTGATGTCCCAAACCTTAAAGCCAAATTTAATCCCGATACCACGATTGCCACACCAGATCGGGGAGAAAGGGGGGCCAGGGGCCCGGGGCATTGCCCCCCCGGGGACAGGTGGAGTTTCCTAAAACTTCCCCGCTTTCCTTGTAGACTCCCCCCCTCCTGCTCCCACATTACATTTTAAAAAG
>MU825689.1:0-11941 GCA_029204205.1 Desmophyllum pertusum | reverse complement strand
ACCTGCGAGTCACGTATTACTAGTATAATCTGAAAATTCTATGGAAATCCGATAATTATTAACAGAGAAATACAGTGCGAGAAGACTTTACCGGAAAGTGTAGCCTGTTCAAGCAGACGTTTATTTTTTTTTTGCGTAAGATACTGGCGCGCGCGCGTCCGTATCGATAGAGTCACCCCAGAAAAAGATAAAACGTCTCGGGAAACAGGCTACCTGGAAGTGAGGCTGTGTGAGTGGAGTTGTGAATTACTTCTCCCACTGTGTATCTCGCACAATCTATTTCGTGACCCGATAGACGGCGTCTTAAAGAGTTAACAACTCAAAGACCCTCGTATTTCAGACATCTGCACGCAGACCAAACTCCCCGAAATAATTCACGAACAATTCAATTTATATTACATAATGGTTAGTATATTTAAGATAGCGAGCTCTATAAGCTTTCAATTTGATATGAGGGTTCTTTTAGGTATCTGAGTTTAATCCAGACCCCCCCCGGGTCGCTACATGTTTTTTAAGACTTGAGACACCCCTGAAGGTTGCACGGTAACAAAATTGAAAATAAACGTTTGGTGTCGTCTGAATTAGAAAATAATGCTCAGTTTCTTGGATATGTTAAAAAGCCGTAACCATGATGAGATTGCGACACTGCATTTGGTTGTGTTTTGAGATTAATATGTAATATTTTCCAAACATTTTGAGATAAAAGTTACATTTTGTTACCGAACCTGGTCAAGAACTCAAAGACTCGAAAGGGATCTTATGAATGGTCAGAGCAGTCAGCTACCCTGATGAATCCACACCGACGAAAAACACCCACAGTTGGCAGACTGAGCCTACCCCCACCCTCGGGAGTAGCAAAATTCCCCACCCTCCAGTCCACATAGTTGTGTCCTACTATAAAACTAAAACCGGGTCTTTGAGGGGCACAGGTTCGTATATTTTATATCCTTCCTTTAAACTAACACTAGGGCAAAGAAACAGTTGGAAACGGAACATGCGTGACAAATTTGAAACAAAACCTGCGTTACACATGGACAAGTGTCAACAAAAAAGTATTTTATTTAGGTATTTAAAACATTAAACACCGTTTGTGTATTGTGGTTCATCAAGAAATATTCTGTCGCCAGTACAATGTGTTGTTTTGAATAGTAAATTGTACTTCTTATCATCATTTAAAAAGGTCCTGCCGTTCTTTTAAAAACATTCATGTAAATTTGATTGATGATCTTTGAACCCTGACATGTTGTAATGCATTTATTAATCACATACAAAATGCTTAAAATATAATGACAATTCACATAGCATAGAAAAAAAACAAACCCCCCCCCCCCACCCAAGAACTGCAAATTGTCACAGTACCTATGAAAGGAACACACCAACAATTTCTTGATTTCATTCCCAAAGAAAAACATCACATTTTTATTGAGAAATTTAGGACTATGAGCTACAAAGTAATTTAATTTAATTTACATTTGAAAACAAGTCATATCAAATTTATATTTTCGTTTTCGATATCCATATTTCTACTGCAGCAAATTTGTACCCAAACTGGAAATAAATACCATATCATTGAAAATCCTCTCCTGTCGATGGAAAATCGCCAAGAAGAAAAAGATCTTTATTTTATTCAACAAGCAGAATATTTATCCAAAAAATCCCCTGCGAGAAGAATACTAAGAACTAATTCAACATTATCACGAGCGTTTGTCACGAAAACAAAAGGTATCAGAGGTTACATCCTTTGCATGAAAAAACAAAAGTATCAGGTTACACACGTCTACATTACAACCAAAAAGTATCCACATTACATAACATTTCTGTTTTCTTTACCGAAATTAATAGCATGGTTAACATTGCCAGATAAAACGTAACAAGTTTCTTTGTGAATAAAATCAACCCAAGAATATCTTACCGAAAGTCATACGGAATTAACAAAAAGACAAAGAGAAACTTGCGTAAGCACCTATTTTCAACTTTTTCTCTTCATAATATACTGCTCACGAATTTACCACTTCCGTGAAAATTTCTGCGCTCAACAGCACAAAAACATCGCAATCGCGCATGTTTAGCAAAAATCAAAATTCGTACGACATGTGTGGCATGTATTTCGTCACCAAATCCTCGGGAATATTCAAAAGTACAGGGTTACTTTTAGCGCTGGAATTCTCAACCGGAGGAAAAATAATAGACTTCTGGTAAAAATCTCATGAATGAACATATATAAACAGTTAAAAATACAAAGGATTACTAGGTCTTCAGTTTTCTGAGGCCGTCGTAGTTTTTTCGTTAACAACCCCTAATTGTACTTCTTCTTTTATGTTTGTTCCTTCGTTTCTTACTAGCGTGACTTGAATCGAGCCCAAAGTCAACACTTAGTTCCATTCATTACTTTCAAATAGCGTTTTCCCCTTTTCTGGCTGCTAATCACCAGCTTAGGTATTGCCTTCATCTTCTCGGAAGGGATCGCCATGTCTCCTTAGTTATTATGCCGGCCTTCACACACACAACAAAGATGGCAGTTCCTAAAATTGCCTCTTCTTCTCAGAACCTACGCAGCTTTACAAACGGCAATTTCATTGGTTGTTGAATTTGAAACTAAGTGTCTGTTGGTGAGCTACGTCCGATTTTGATTGGTGGGACAAACATTACAATACCTCACTTACATCGTTCCAAACACGATAAACTAAAGAAGCTATTTTTCTAAAAAAAAAAATAGCTCAATAATGTTTTTTGAGCCTGAACTGTCAATCAAATGTGACCAAAATTGCGCGATGCGCAAGACAAGGGGGATGATGCCACTGGATATTATTTTTGTTTTTCACCAATTTGTCACCGAGGGACGTCAGTGTTATTAATAGAAAAAAACGCGTCCCCCCCACGCAATTTTGAAGAGAAAATTACCTTTGATTAATTCCCACCGTTCAACGTCGGTATAGATCACAAACAATTACTAATCCTTATTCCTGTTTTAAAAGGTGTTTATCGATCCATTAAAGGGACACTGTCCCGTGCGCCCGCTACTTGCTCAAAAACTGTTATAAATGCATGTAAAATGGTCCCTAAATTCTATGAAAATGTAGAAATTAATAAACTCAAACTACAATGATAAAACAAGCAATTTCTTCAAGAAATTCCATAACTGGAAACAAAAGTTTTGCAAAATTTCAAAGATTTACTAGCCAAATTTGAAACTTTGAAAAACTGACATCCTAACTCATTTTTTTCTAGATTTATATATTTTACAAACAGTTTGGAGCATTAAAAAGTTCGCTGGCTGTCAAGAACTTTCAACCTCTCAGGGTTCTCTTCAGGACATGATAATCGACATCCTAACGGTTTTTCAAAAATCCATATTGCAAATCCATTTCCATCCTCGCTGTCGTTTGTCATCCTCACTTCCTAATGGGTTCCTGTCATTTGTCGAGTGCTATTCTACAGAATTAAACCATTATTGATCAACTTTCCTATGATCTAGATATGTTTCTGAGCTTCTCCAAATCATGCTAAAATCAGGACAGTGCCCCTTTAAACTTCAGTTCAGAAGGTGAGACTAGGGTGAGAAAATCCACTTAATTTCGTTTTCATTACAAAGTGCTAGTCACACAATAGCTGTGTTACTGACAGGACACAACAATGCAAGAGCCATCTTGTTTTTATATAGTCATATTATAGCCAAGTTACAATGTTTTTTTTTTTTTTTTCCATTTATCAAAATCACACACCTATAGAGCATTTTCACGGTAAGTTGAAAATGAAAAGTTGCACGGCCACGCCATAGTCATAAATTCAACTGTTGGCTGTCTACATTAAAAAGCAAATGTACGAAAATCCATAGTTGTTTATGTTTTCTTCATTACCATCTTTTTTATACGTAATAATAGTACGTTCCAAATTTTTTGCCGATATGTTGCGCATCATGTGAAAAATGTTCTTGTTTGCCAATTTTGAAAATTGCAGTAAAGCCGCTCCGAAACGCATTAAAGAAAATGTACACGTTCAGTATTTACTGGGGGTGAATTTACTTGTAGACTCGGCGTTTATTTGGCCCAGCGTTTATTCGGGGCTCGGCGCGCGTTTAATCGAGAATAAGATCGAGAATTACGGTACATGTCCACATCAATCAGTGTCAGGTAATGATGCAACCCAATGTTGGTTTCGGGTTATAGATTTAAACAAAAGAGAGTTGTTTTGATATAATATATATACCACTACGCACCTATATATTTGTCATTTTCACAAGAAATGGAAAAAAAATAAAGTTCTTACCCACCTTTCAGCCTCTTGGGTATGTTCTTAGCATGTTCTTAAAATGTTTGCCTTTCTCCACCTTGAGCTGGTTGACGTTCTTATTAAAAAGGCTATTTTAAAAAGATTCTTATAAAGAAGATAGTGTTTCCAAAGTTACTTTACGATACTATGCTAAATCGTTTGCCAGATATCTTGAGGCTCACGACAAAAAGCCAATCAACATGAACATGAAATTATATTGTATAGGAAATATCTAACAAGATGTTATGAAATATTGAGACCTGTTTAGGGAAATTGGTGAATATGACAGTCTTTTTCAATTGTTGATGCCGGTGTGCACACGAAAATCGCAATATTCACATGCAGCTGAAACTGAGAAGACGGGAAACTCAAGCATGGTCCACAAGCATTGTGCCGCCGAAATTATTGATCCCGAAAATGGCGACCTTTACAAATTAGTAATGACCTGATAACCATGCGTGTGGTTTGTATACGTTGGACAAAATAAAATTAAGGGCGTTTAAAAATCGAACAGACGTGGTTAACTTGTATCTGCGGATCGTTCCCATAGCAGGAATTGCTCAGTAAATTGCTCTGCGGCAAATACCCGAGTCCTTTGAATCAATCAATAATACTGGCTATTAGCGGTAATTTAATACGCTACTAGATCAGTTTGTTTTCGTATCAAGCTAACCGCGTGCGTCAAGGGGTAATATGTTCAATAATCGCAAAGCTAGTAACCATCACTAGATACTCGAATTATCACGGCTGTGATGGTTTTTCGACAGGAAGAAAGATGGACCGCATAATATGTTGTCATTGAAATGATAGTTTCGGGACACAAAAGGGCAACATAGCACAGACGCACAAGTATGGAACGACCAAGTATCATACACGCGTACATTTGCTAATGTATCATTTCGACCACTAGCACGCCTGCAAAAATATGACTAAAGCGTTTTCAGGGCGTATACTTGTACCACGAAAGACTTTGCCCAGGGGTCCGGGCTGTTATCAACTGTTTTCGCCGGTGAGTATTTCACCCAAGAGAAAATCAAGCGTGGGATAGCTAGTTCTGTGCGATTTAGAACTAGTGACACTCATGTCAGAGTCGACCAGTATTTATCTCTGCGCGTTTGTCAATGAAGATAAGCTATTCCCCCCCATGAAATAATACCCGGTTTGCAATTTTGTCGGCAGTTCAGATTTGAAATAGGGCCGTACAGAGTTGTACAAACAGTTTTGACACAGATAAATCCAAATCCGGTTAAATGTAAAGAGGAATCAGAGAGCTTGGGAGGTAGCCGCAAGAAAACACGCGTAATTAAAAGAAATATCATTGCTTTTAAAGGTGGGTAACTTACCAAAGGCAAGTTGGAATCTTATTCTTAGATTACTGATACAACGGACCCCCCCCCCACAGCAAACGCATATAAGCTTTTTTATGGTATTTCATCATGGTTAAATAAAGCTTAATTCCTATCTTTCTAGGAAAAACACTTTTATAAAAATGAATGCCAAGCACAACAAGATTTTGCATATCGTTACTAACTCATCTCCCGGCACGTGTCATGGCACTGTAAGTGGCTAGACTCACGAGGTATGTTTTTCGATAGAGACTCTTGCTCGCAAGGGGTTAAGACTAACCAACTACTTAAACACTTATGCCTTTCGCATTCCCGATCGGCACACAGAGTATGTTTAAAGTCCAGGTGTGGATATCAGTTGAAGTATACGGTTTAGATCCGCCGACGTCGTTTACAGAAACCGCTTAAATATAAACGTTGCGCAGTGACGTACATGTACTGCTTGGGTGCCATAGGGGAATTTTGTTTTCCTTAGCGCTAGCTAAAGCCACGGAAGCGAGTGACGACTGTTTCGCTTGCGCAGCTTGGCCGCTCAAAGTTGCGCGCAACAGGAAAAACAAAATCTGGCACCAAAGGGTAACGTTAAGAGAACTTGGTAACGTACATGCAGCATACTGCAAAGCGACGTTTGTTTTTTTTTTTGGAAAAGAAAATGACAAAATCAGTAAATAGTTCATGTATTAACTGAGTTACCTATTTTTGAGTAGAATGTATCGTTTCTTGGATTAGTTGATGAGCTGTAGAGTTAGCGCTGACTCATTCAAACCCCGGTGCGACAAGATGTGCGCGAAACTAAGATGGAATACGGTCACGATACCATATGCCGCTATATATAAGCACTCAAACTTGTATAAACAAATACGCTGACAAGTGTGTAAACATGTATCTGTAATAAAACATCGTACCCGATGTAAAAAATAAACTGCAATCGTCATCTATCTTACCTCGTGATTTTTTCTTTCAGTCTTAACAAAACCAGCGACACTTTGTTGTCAACGGAATCAGTAAAGGACAACTTGGTAGCTTGCGATCGCCCGAAACGAAGACAGGATTTTCCGCGCTGTCCTGTTCTTTCAAGCTTCAGAAACGAAAGTGTTCGTTCCGCAGTCTCTTGGATGAAGATATGAATTCGAATTGCCAAGACGCCTTATATCACGCGTCTTGTGTTTTTGGTTGTATACACTAACAGAATGCAGGAAATAAGTTTTCCTTTTGTCTCCATCGTACAGACAATTTTTTTTTCGTATATAGGGCGCGAAGCATGCAAGAAAAATAGTTATTAATGTTGACTCGTGAGTTAATGTAAATCGTTCATCAAGTTTTGGCGTTTAATTTATGAAAGCTACTATTTTGAACTCTTATTTATCTTGTTTTTTTGCTTTGTTCTAGCCGAGCGGAACTATTTTTCACAATCACTGTGCAAAACATGGCGAAATATATGATTGTTTTGCTTACATATGAATGTATACTTTACGCAACGGGCTCCGTGATCGAGGCATAAACTATCAAAGCATCGGCCGTAGCGCGTAGACGCAATAAATATTCTGATCTTAAACGGAAGTTAGGGACGTTTTCACCTGAGTAAAACGAGAAAAGAACCCAGCGGCATAATAGGCCGGCCTTAGATTGTGGCGTATTTCTCTCTTGTAATGAGATGTTTAATATTTAAATTGTGGTAAATTTAGTTGCCAAATTTAGCCAATTTGAGGATCTGGAATGTGGCAGAGATATAAACTGACATGTAATGTGGAATAAACCTTCGGCCAACGATCGTGAACAAATTTCCACCTTTGGCTGTAAATTTAACGTAATGTAATTGTTTCGTCCGTTGCCGAGACACACTGATAATTTGGCTGTGAAAAGTTGAGCGATCGTCTGCGGTAGTTGGAGATATGTGACTCGTTTTGTGTCATTGTTATAAGTGACATCTGCAGTCTCAACCTGAGCCGTTTGTACCCACGCGGCTTATTGATCAAGCACAACGCACGAGCAAAATTGCATGACAATCCCTTAACATCGGCCACAACCCACCTGCAATAAAATTTCGGCTGGGAAAATCGAGCCGGAATACCGTCTGCACTCGCAGGCTAAACCTGCACTTCCGCTACGTAATCCCGACAGTTTGCACTAAAGATATCTTGAAAGTTGGAATAATGAATTAAAAAACAAAAAACGCTACGGTTAAGGTACTCAGTTTCCAAGAGCCTTAGCTGGTATTTAGACATGGGCTGAGAAAATTGAGAGCTCTTATTTATCTTGTTTTTGTTTTTGTTGTGTTCTTAAAAGCACGAGCGAACTATTTTTTCACATCACTGTGCAAACAATGGCGAAATGATTGGTTTGCTTGCGACTATGGATTGTTTTATCCTTAACTTTACGCAAGGGGCCTAGAAAATTGAGCAACTGGCAGTAGACTTTTGTTAATAAAGGAAAAAAAAAAAAAAAGAGAAATTTTACATGAGATATTATAGGGGGAAACAATGTGTATACACAGTGATTTATCGAGCTAAGATAACCGGGTTTTAGTGTGAGAATATATGGTTTGTGATCGATGTGTTGTTTACCAATAAAACAAGTTGTAATGTTAATGCCTGGGAATCTCGAAGTATAGCCTTGTATATGTCCAAAAGTTGAGAAACACGTAGATTTTGAAACTGAAGTTCGTGGTTCGTGCAACTCTTATAAATATAATTACCTGTACCTTCATAGTTTATCCCAATCTTTGTTCCTTTTTTCGGTTTAATTAATTCGCAACTGTACTGTGCCACATTTATTACTTTTTTTGTGCATAAAATTGACTACTTGTTTGTTTTGCATGTGTGCAATCAGAGGCGATTTTCACTTAGTCGCTGGTGGAATTATTAACACTGACAAGGAAATGGCCGTAGCAGCCCATGTTGTGTCCCTAAGCTCTGAAGACTGTTAAAAAAAATTTATTTTGTATACGGGGACACCATGACTCCAAGTGAAAACACTCTAGGGACATTTCCGAGTTCCCTTTACCATTTATTAAAATGAGTTTTTACTCACAAGTTCATTCAAATTGCTAATCAAACTCATTTTCATATGATAAGGTTTCGCACGCTTGGATTACTCGTTTTGCAAACAGAGGCAAAAAGGCACCGAATCGGAAATGGCCAATTGGAGCTTCTGAAGTTTCCCTAGTTTTTAATACTGGTAACCACATATTTCCTGAACGTACTTGGTGAATCAAGGTAATGTTTGACAATTCGTATGGTTTAGTTGATTTTGTTTTTGTGACCTTGGGTCCCGGTTAACTTATGTTAACTTGAATTAACATAACCCTTTCACTCCCTAATAGCGCTAAGTTTCAAACCTGAGGCATAAATCTTTAAGTTTCATTTTTGCAAAATTGGTCAAAAACAAACTCCAGGCCAAACCACAACGAACGTTACTGCTAATAAATTAAGCTTTCATTTTGAATGGTCACGCAATCTGTATTCGGTGAGATCCACTCCACGTTGCAGACCTCACAAAGTTAGAATCCCTACCTTGTACAGTATACTAAACAGTACCAAACCGTGAAAGTACAACGCTCAATAGCTTTCATTTGAATGGTCACGCACTAGGGTTTTCATCCACAAACTCAAAAGTTAGAACCACCTTGTACAGCATAAATAAACAGTACCACGAGACCTGAAAGTACTACTCAATAGCTTCCCATTTGAATATATGGTCCCACACTCGGGTTTCATCCCCCGGGGGGGTACTTCCCTATAATGGACTATACGGTGGTAGTGGCTCCGCCCGAAAGGGGTCCTTTTTTAGGCTGCGAGGTATGTGAAAGCTTAGGGTAGGGATTTCACGAGTTGTAAGTATATCGAAAGGGTAGGGATTTCACGATGTTTGAAGTATATGAAAGGGTAGGGATTATCACGAGTAAATGATATTGTTTGGCTGTAACATCTCTACTGGTAATGCTTGATGATTTCTGGTGATATATAGTGTTCATTAAGTTCATTACAAGGGTATAGAAAAGGGATGCCGTGCTTCTGTTACGCTAACAGATGTACAGTTGTTCTTGAACAGCGTGACAGAGGAAAAATGATTCCAAAATGGCGGTTGAACTTGCTTTAATGTGAACTGAGTGAGTACAATTCTCATAGTGTTGGTGTACAGTTCTTACATCATTGAGCTTAGCTCTATACACATCGAGCTCCGTTCTCCAACTCAATTCAACTCAATTCAACTCAATTCAACTGACTTGCTGTTAACAAGTGCTTCTATTTATGCCTAAATTACATATTCGTAAATAACTACTGTTAACACTAAAGATAAACAACTTTGTTTAGGTCTTATGAGGTAGTTTCAGCTGCTAGTGGTCTCAGAAATAAAAGAATCTTAAATGAGGCTAGTTATGTTTACTTGTGCAAAATTATGTATTCAAGAAATAATTCGAATAAGGAATTCTTAAAGAGTAAAGTAAACAGACCTATAATACGATGTCAACTTTTCCTAAGTTGCCATCAAAAGAAAGTTAAGTCTAAGATGAGGAAGGCATTGATTTTAGGCCTTAAGTTCACGAATCGAGAACAAAGAACTTAGAAGGTGTTGAAAACATGGAGGGAAGCTAGGTTTTAATAATATACATAAAGTATATTAGTATGCGAGCTTTCCTCAAGATGTGCGAGTATTTCACAGTCTAAAATAAATAGTTCGTTATACTTTTATTGAAAAGGAAATTGCTTATTTAGAAAGCTTGTCATCTTACGCAAATTGCTTAATAAAAGAAATCACTTGTTTAGAAAACTTCGACAGCTGAAACTCACTCTGTAATTAAGAAACGATAGCTATGAAATTACAATTTGATATTTTGATTCAAAAGAACTATAAAGTTCGACGTTTTATATTATTTTAAGGTGGCCCGCGGTTATTTATTGGAGCGGAGATTCCCTTTTTTAAATCTACTTTTCGGCAGGAAAGCGTCAACCGATTTCTCTAATTTTTGGTATTCAAAATAAGGAATCTTTAAATTTTAGAAGGCTTTTAATTTTAGGGCAAACGAAATTTAAGATTTAGAGATACAAGCGCTATAAGAAAACCTTGTTTTTTACGAAATCGCGAATATTTTCATAAAACGAAGATAGATTTTTTTCTAATTACGTTCAATAAGTTCCAAGACTTCAATGTTTACTGTGAGCAAGTTTCCACAAAATCGGCTGCATAGAAATTGCTGCACAGTTCACTGCTGAATTTTAGCTTCAAAATAATATGCTCGTGTATTTGCTTCATCTGTTGCAAGAACGCTTCAATAATGCTAAGATCACACCTATTGTTAGAAAGCTTGATACCACCTAAACCTGTGCTGAATAATCGGAAAAGATCGGAAATTCCCAGTAAAAGTTATAAGCAAATGAAGAACAAGATGTTTATAGTGCGTAATTTGTGAATTTCAAAATATTCACGTTTGTTCGACTTGTGAAAAAACTACCGATTTGTTTTCCGTAATTGTTAAGTATGATAAAATCCAGCATATATAAAAACGACCTCGCCTAGTTTTGGGCGTGTAGCCTCGATGAAGCTCGGCGAATTAAGTCGTCAAGTTAGCTACTTCATGTCCTCCATTTTACCAATGCTTTGAAAACCCCTCGTCTTCCGTAAATTATTCAAATTTGCCGCGTTGTGGGATTTATTTTGCACTTGGGAATTTTACGGATCATCGAAAATTGAAATGATAATGAACGATCAATGACATTCCAAGGAAATTTTCGATGATCCGTAATTCCCAAGTGACAAATAAATTCCAGAACATGGCAAGTTTGAATAATTTACGGAACACGAGGGGTTTTCCTAGCATTTGTAAAATGGAAGACATGAAGCAGCTAAATTGACGAGCCAAATTCTCCGAGCTTCATCGACGCTACACGCCTGAAACAAGGTTAGGCCGTTTGTATATATGCTGTATTTTATCATACTTAGAAATAAGCGAAAACAAATCGGTAGTTTTTTCAAAAGTCGAACAAACTTGAATATCTTGAAATTCACAAATTACGCACATAAACATCTTGTTCTTCATTCGCTTATAGCTTTTCCTTGGAGTTTCCGATCTTTTCCGATTATTCAGCAAAGTTTTAGATAACATTAAGCTTTCCAATGATAGGTGCGATATAATAATTATTTTAGCGTTCTTGCAACAGCTGAAGAAATACACAAGCATATCATTTTGAAGTGAAAATTAAGCAGTGAACTGTGTAGCAATTTCTGTGCAGCCGTTTTTGTGGAAACTTGCTCACAGTAAACCTTGAAGTCTTGGAACTTATTGAACGTAATTAGAAAAAAATCTATCTTCGTTTTATGAAAATATT
>MU825688.1:0-11992 GCA_029204205.1 Desmophyllum pertusum | reverse complement strand
GAAGAGTGTTTTTTTACTTTTTTACTTTTTTTTTCTTTTTCTTCTCCTTCCTATTCCTTACTTTCTTCCTTTATTTCTTTTAAAAATCATCGGTTTTTCTGACAGAAAATAGCAGTGAATAAAATAAGGACACAACAGTATTTATTTAAATTCTTGGTATAAAAAATAATTCGTGTTTACCGGGTGGGACGGGGGAGTGGCACAATATTGTACCCATTCCTATTTACCGCGCGTGACAGTCTGTTCATTGATCGGAGGTTGTTTGCTGTGTTTTCTTGGTTTGAAGAAAATAACTCCAAGACTTCAGCAATGGAAGCTCATGCAGTTGTTCCTGATGTTGTAGATGTGCTTCCCGAACAAATCATGAAGGTTAGTTCATAACATGCAGCTGATCGAGTACATGAGGTCTAAAAGGCTACATGTAATTGTCAGCATATATGGAACCAAAGGTCCAGCAATTCTTGTTTCTTTAGATTAAATCCTCGTGCAAATAGGTGTTTCCAAAATCTTGCTCAGTGGTCGTGAATTAAAAATTGGCGTGACATTTTTGTGTGAAAATCTGTGTGAAAATCAAAATGTTGTAACAATGAGGCTTGAATTTTACAGGTGAAGTATGGAGACCTGGAAGTGAACATGGGAAATCCACTGACTCCAACTCAGGCAAATATATAGTATAGTGCATTATTATAATAAAATAGCAAACTCACAATCTGTTAGATGACTATGGTCACTATGCAGGTGCCCATTTTTTCGTTCAATAGTCGGCCCTTGACGCACATGCATGCTTGGTTTTTCATTCATCATTGCTGAAAACTAAAATGTAACATGAAGCCGACTAGGGTTATTAGCGACCTTTAGATCGGAGGACAAGTACGAGATTGAGTACGAGTACGAGTACGACTTTTCAAATCTAGTGCGTGAGGTTTACATCAACACGTCTAACACCAATCTTGTTCTTAGAGCCTCATTCTCTACTGGTCTGCCAACAGTAAAGAGCGAGGAACTCTGGGAACGTGACTGATTTGAAATTAGAAAGTCGTACTCGTAGTCAATCTCGTACTCGTACTCCGATCTAGACTTGCTACAGTCCCCCTGAATGGGATGAGCTAGTCCATTGCAGGTTACCCCCTAGCATTTTGTCACCGGTACCCATTTATACTCCTAGATGGAGAGAGGCACTGTGAGAGTTAAGTGTCTATATGCCCAAGAACACAACACAATGACTCCGGCCAGTGCCCAAACTAGGACTGGTCAATCCGGAGTTCAACGTGCTATACCATTAGGCCACCGCGTCTCCCTGAAAAGTATAAATAAGTTTTTGATAGTCTATGTTTGATAGATCAGCCACTGAGTAATGTGCTAAGACAACTACAGTCAACTCTCTCAAAGTGGACACCACTATAACATGCACATGGACACCTCTCTATGGTGGGACATGGTTGGCTGGTCCCAGCCAGTTTGTCTGTAACTTAACTCTCTTTAAGGTGGACACCTCTCTAAGACAGACAGCAGACACTTCTTACTAGGCAATATAATTCTAGTTAAAATGCCTCTCAAGGTGGACACTAGAAATTATGTAAATCACATACTGTATTGACCAATAACAGCACTAATATCAACCCAAGGAGGGGTACTCCGGATTTAAAGTGACGGGGAGGTGCGAATGGGGACAAAAATTAAAAACCCCCAAAATCCCTAGGGCTTGAAGCACAACTCCAAAAAATCCCCTGAACCAAAATTAAACCCCCAAAAATCCCATGCTGAATTTTCAAACCTAGAACAGTACAAAATAATGTAATGCGAGCCATAAATATCAAAACAACCGCTTTAACAACAAGTGTGTGTGTCAGTTACATATCCGTAGCACTACGTACCGTAACATTTTTTTTATACTGCTAACCAATAATTAATTTGTTTTGAATTATACCCCAAAAAATCGTTACTAAAATCAAACTACCAAAAAAAAATACTTGCCAAAATTTTCTTACCCTTCTTGTGAATTTCAAACCCCAAAAAATCCTTTGCACCTTCCCATCACTTTAAATCCGGAATACCCCCCCTGGGAATATTAACATGCATAATCTGATTAAAAAACAGGCACTGAATTCTATTGTCAGGCTACATCAACTCTCTATAAGGATGACACCTCTCTAAGGCAGACAGCTGGGAGGTGGAGGGGGGGGTATTAAACGGGGAGGCCTTACCCTTTTATATACCATTTTTGACAGAAATGGTACCCCTTTCATATATCTTACATAGAATATGGCATACCTCTTTCACATACCTACAGTAGAAACACTGCATCCCTTTTCTATACCCTTGGTCAAGCATTACCAGTGAGATGTTAACCAAACAATAATATTATTTATTCAGTTCACGTTGTGGTGGGAGTCAAGATACCTTTGCACCTCCCGTCACTTATATACCTGAGTATACCCCCCTGGGACCGCAGACGTGAGCAAACAGAACTTGCATATATTGACGCTTAGTTACAATAAACAAACCACATAAACTGATGCGACTGTCAATAATTTTTATTAGAATATTGAATAAGGATTACAATTACGTCAATTGCAGTTGCCATGTTTGTTGACAGCTACTTTCCTGATACATGTTGTAATGACATAGGAAAAATAAAAAAAGCATTTTGGCTAATAATCGAGTGGCTTTTACTAAATTTTTCACTTGAGTAACCCCTTAAAATACTTGGATGAATCTGCCGTTAGGTGCATCTGTTCGAGATATTTTGAAAGGTCCTTTTAAATACCTAAATCGGGCAGTTTTTCCATACTTCAACTCATGAAATCCCTACCCTTTTATATATCTCTGAAAAAGCTACCTCTGAATACCCTACTGATAAAGCTACCCATTTCGGGTGGAGCCTCCCCGTATACCGGTAGTCCATTATAGGGAGTACCCCCAGGGCAGATGGCTAGAGCTGTTCCTGCAAGTGTCCACCTTAGATAGAGCTCACTGTAAACCACCAGAATTAACTGGCCATTGTAGGGAGGTTTCAATAAATAAGAGGAAAGTGTATGGATTAGTGCATGGTCAGGACGAAAGATCCTTGCCATTGTAGAGAGGTGGCCGTTAGTGGAGGTTTGACTGTACTTCTTTTCTTTAGGTAAAGAAATCTCCAACATCAATCTCATGGCCAGTTGAGGATGGGGCATTGTACACTCTTCTAATGACAGGCAGGTTTCATTAAAATCATTTGATCATAATTTAATTATGTAGTGACTGGCATGTTTGAAGATATATTGAGACTGATCAGTAAAGGAAGTGGCGACCTGATCTGATCACTGAATTCTTCCAACTGCCATGATTGTTTGCTGGAGTTGTCACCTCCCCTACGCCCTACCCCCACCCATACCACCTGATCCATGTGATATTTAGTTTATAGTTTTCTGTTGTAACAGATCCTGATGCGCCCAGTCGTCACAACCCCAAGTTCCGTGAGTGGCATCACTGGCTTGTTGTAAATATTCCTGGTTGTGACATCAGCAAAGGAGAGGTTAAGTTGGAGTATGTTGGTTCTGGACCTCCCAAAGGGACCAAGCTGCATCGCTACATATTCCTCGCATACAAACAGGCTGGCAAGATTACCTACTCGGATCATGTTGTGTGTGACAAGTAAGCTTGCATGCCTTTTGTTCTAGTATGCAAGCCCTTTCATAGCCTGCGAATACGTGGTCCTATTTTCGTGATTTTCGCAATTGCAAAATAATCACAAAATTAATGACCCGCGAAAAAAAGTTATCGCGAAAATTAGCGATGCAAAATTTAATACCCTGCTATAAAACCCTTTTATTAACTTTACCGTCAGTTTACTGAGGATGCTTCTGTGTTCACGCTCTATTCCTCAGAATCACTGTCCTTGCTGCAGCTCCTGCAACACATCCTTGGTGCAGTGGTCAAACATACCATCTCACCTAGCTGGCTCCTTTTAATTGGCAAAAACACGCTGTTTATACTTGTTTGTTATTGCTTTGTTCCTTGTCGTAGCATCCATTTCGATTATAATTTTAGCTGGAGTTTCTAATCCCTCCTGCACCAGTGGAGATCTTCTTATCCATGACTTCAGCATTAATGACCCCTCCTCTCAAAAGGAAAAAACCTGCAGCCCTAGAAATTGCGTGCTATGTAAAATTAAAATTTGTAGCGCCGATTCTGAGACTACCCGGCATTTGGAAAATTTTCGCGAAATTTAGTTCCTTTTAACACGATTTTTCTGCCAAATCGCGAAATTTGCCTCTTCCATTTTTGCGAAATTAAGTTCCCGCGAAAATAAGTAACTATAAGGTAGGTTGTATACAAGGTTGCACAAGTGCGCAGTTTCCCAGCAAATCACACCCCCAAATCGGCTGCATGAAATCTTTTTCATGCTATTGGTATCTCACAAACAAGTCAGCTATAATGCAATTTCCAAATAAAATATTTTCTACATTTGTATTCCGGCATTATCTTTCCTTTGGTTTAAGCATAATACTTATAACTGTTTCTCAAAGTTTCAAAAACTCTAATTATTCTTCCTTCTCCAGGCCTGGCTTTGAGCGTGCCTCGCGCAAAGCACGTGACCTGGCCGACAAGTACAATCTTGGCAATCCAGTGGCGGGAAATCTTTTCCAGGCAGAACACGAAGGGTGATGGTTTGAAGGTACAACTGTTGGTCAAACTACTCACAAGCTTAACATGGCCGGTACCTTAGATGCATGATGAAGCTCGACTGCGAACTTAGATTAGGTCTACTGACTCTTCTTTCGTAGAAATCAAGATTTAGTCCAGTGAATAGGTTGATAACAGTTTGTTAGCCGGTACAGTTCCAAGAGAAGGTCGATGTGCGTGTATTATATACTTAGGTAACGTAAGATTATAAGCGTGACATTTTCGACTCGAAGTCATTCCAGGTTTATAATAAGTATTTGTAAATACAAGCTTAAGCTTATCAGGCCAATAAAAACCATTAGTGTTAACACGCTATAAACTGGATCAAAAGTACAAGCCCTGGTTATACAAATGATGGATAACTCTCCACCAGCCTATTCACTATCTACTGGATAAGTCTGGATAGCATGGTTGGTTTTGTTAACACTTAACTGTCGAATGGTGATTTATAATTAAGGCCCAGTACTACGGACAACCTTTTTTTTTAATTTGTCTCTCAACAATGTTGCATTGAAAGTTGAAAATAGCCTGCGTAGCTGGTGGTTTTGTTGGCGCGCGATGTAAAAATTCGTCAGAAAGCGGCGAAACCGCGAAAGTGAGCGGCAAAACGGCTTGCGCCGCTCGTTGTCGCGGCTTCTTCGCTCATTTTGTAAAACTTTACCTCGCGTGAACAATACCGCGAGCTACGCAGGCTAAGTTGAAAAGAGTTGCGCGCAAGTTGCGGCAACAATTTGAACAAAGTTGAACTCATGTCTATACTTTGCGCAACATGACTTGCAACACACGGATGGCAATGCGCGCAACGACGTCGCTTTTCAACAGGGCGCAGGAAAGAATGGGCGGTGAAACGCGCACTGCGCTCTTGGGCGATGTTTGATGCGGAGCGAGACTGAGTCGAGAGCGCTCGAGTTCAAAACATGTCGGCAAATGAAGTTCAATAGCTGATGCAGAAAAGGGATTGCTACAAGAGAGCAGTACGGAATTTCCACTTAGTTTTTGAAGAATGAACACTGTATGCAATAAAGAACTGGTTCAATATGTAAAATCAACAACGCAGGGGCACCCAACGACAACATTTTCATGTAGGAAAAGAAGGTCGTTTTTACGTTATAACTGTGCTGTTTGTGCAGTCTAATGGCTTATTTGTAAACGCTAAGACGCTAATGTATCTTTTCGGATACGTTAGCTGAACTTTCAAACTTCAGAATTTATGAGCTGCTTTTGCCCTTCCGAAAATCCTAGCTGACCTTTTTTGTACCCAAAACGACATTTTTATCTCTCCGAAAACCAAAGGTATTAATTTTCCTATATTACGAAAGTTTGAGATGACATTTCCCTAAAGAAAACTCGAGTTGTTCATCACACTTTAATCCGAATATCCTTGGATATTCCACCGAAACGATCCGTTGGGTGCCCTTGACAACGACTTTCAGTGGCGAAGCCAGCCCTTTTTCCCCTTTAAGCCCGAAATCAGCATGATCGGGGCTTCAAATATTTAGAGTTTTTCGGACACAAATAACAGCTTTTATTACTGATTAAGACTACCTTTACGAAAAAAAAACCCAACGGAACATGTGGTTTTTTTGTTTTGTTAAATGTGAACTGACGCGTACAGTACCCGCCAGCAAACAACTGAACCAACGTTCTACCTTTCCAGAGGATATTCCACCTATACCCTATACCTATGGCCAATAAATTTGGGACACTTTATAATTTTGGCCCTGAAAATCGATTTGACTACATGCTGTCAAATTTAGAAAGTCAAAGCCTTGTCTGGTCTTGTCTTGAACATGAGCTTATCACCTGGAATAATTTATGCCGCGTGTTCCCGCGTTTCCCATTTTCCCGCGTATTTTTACGTGACGTGTCCGTGAAAGTAAGATGAACTGAAAACGAATATTTCAACATGGCTGAAACTTGAAGCTTTGCAATTTTGACGCTAGCCGTATACGAAGAGAGCGCTCTTTGGCATAAGTTGCATTTTGAAGCATATCAGTTCCCTTATTTGGTGATATTTGAACATAAGGATAATGGCTACAGCGGCCGCAAAACACGGAAATAACAACAGCCCTGTCGCGCCGACAAATCCTATAAATGCAAGATCACGCAAGAGGTAAGCTCAGTTAAAAAATCGCTGCTTATAAACATTGAATTGGTTCTATTTCTTTTTTATTGGCTAAATAAGCATGTAACTCGGTTAAATTAGACTCTATAAAAGGTGTTTACGATTTTATCATTTACACAGCGGGAAATTCAAATTACAGCCGTGCACGACCGCACGTGCGCCGTTGTTTGTTGTTTACTGTACTGTTGAACAAAAAATATCGGTTTTCTGAGCTGTTTGAGTGTTTAGCTTTACAAAAGGAAATTTCGACCCATATAAAAAGATCCTTTTAGACAACACGAAAGGTGTTGAAATGTTCCAAAAGGTGCAAAAAGTGACTTCACTCCTCCTACCTTTGACGCCTTCTAATTTGCATTTTTAATACTTTTTCACGTGGCAGCTAAAACTTCTGCAGAACTGTTGTATTCCTTTGAAAATTCAAATCTTTTTTTTAATTAGTTTTTTTCTGACTAGTTCCAACATTTTCTCCTATGTCCTCAATAATAAACCCTGGGCTAATCTTAAACTTTGTTGAGAAGGCTTTTTTGGAGGGCTTCTTGGTTTCGTTTTGTGTGTTTTGGGAGAGGAAATGTTACATTTCAAAAATGTCGGGTTATATTGGAAAGGACTTTGTAAAATTGAGACCTTTTTAGGTGTAATTGAGAATGTGTGCTTCTAGAAAATATCCATAACCCACCACAGAGGGAGTTGGAAACTCCATAGGGGTGCATGGAAAGAGGGGGTGTTCAAAGACCCAGGAAATTCCTTAGGAGACGGGGGCTGGACACATGGCCAAGTACTGAAAATGTACCACATACTGACTTGGTGGATCTTCAAGAAGAGATCAAAATATTAGTTGAGCTTATCTTAGTCTTGTAGTCTTGTACACCCAGCGTATCAAATCGAACGATTGAGTCCGAGAAGGAGCTCCTGGTTCGAAAATGCTGTCAAATAATAGCTAAATAGTAAAGATTGCTTTATGTGTGATTGGTATTGAGCAATTTTTAAGCGGTTTTTAAAAACTGTCCGCAAAAAAGTAATTAATTCATGGCTTTTGCAGTAGCTGCCGTCAAATAATTAAAAGCAGATTTATGGTTAAAATAGCTATTTTGGAAAAACACAAAATGTTTTGGAAAGCCTTTATAATCGGCCATCGAATGAAATCAAACTCGATCACAAACAAAATTGTGAATCAAACAAAATTGAATGCTCCATTAAGTTTACCCTGGGTACAGAGGTTTGTTTTTCTCGCGTGGGAATCGGCTGAATCTGGCCGACGCCACGAGCGGCGAAAAAAGCATTTCGCGCGGGTCATAATAGAGACTTGAAACCGGAAACCACATAAGAAAAAGCCTCTGGCACCCAGGGTGACCAAGTTTGGAGCCATCTGTGTCGCCATCTGTGGACTCCACAAACCTACTGCACGTACAGCCTGGTTTCCATATGATCGCAACGATCGCAGTCGCAACGGTCGCAGCGATCGTTGCGATCATATGCGGTTGCGACTGCGATCGTTGCGTTCGTTGTATGCGATCATATGGAAACCAGGCCTTAAGAGCGTATGCGTATTCATGAAACATTTCAATACAGAGGGCCACACGACGTAGAAATAAATCGCTTGCCGGGCTACACGGTTTGTTGCCGAATCTTTTGTTTTAGAAATGTACGCACCAGACGTCACATGAAGTGTAACTAAACCAAACTGATTGTAAGGCTGGCAGTATGGCAGCACTCCTATCAGTACTAGTCTTCCTCTGGACCACGACGGCGACGGCAACGAGAACGTCACAAAACAATAGGTTTAATTAGTAGTACAATAGCTCTGCCACGTGCGTTTTCAAATTTGTACATTTCTTGGCCGTCCTCTGCAAAACAACAACGTGAAATGACCAAATTCAAAGTATCATTATGGAGAATGTGAACACAAGGACGGTGAATTTTCCTTTCTCATCTGGACTTGAACTCCATCCTTACGAATTCAGCTCCTGGACAGTTCGGCCACATTGGACAAATTGAACGTGTTGGAATAATCGCGAAATAGTTTATAGGAACGTGAATTGACTTTTTAAGTGACGTTTTTCATGGCGTCACCGTCGTAGTTGCTGCGTAAAGGTCCCTAATATTAATATGAACATATTAGAACTGTAACTGAGGTTATTCATGTTGAAAATGGATGATCAGCTTCCAATGTCTCCTTGAAAGATAAATTCTCAAATTATGTTTGAAAACTAGTGAGCACTTGGGTGATTTTAACATCGCGTTGGCAGTATAATTTTTGTATTACACTTAAGCGAGCATAGAAGCAATTTTGCTATGTTAAACGCTGCCATCTATTTTTTTTTGGTAGCATTTTTCTTTTCGTGTAATTCTTTGGTTGTCTAGACTGCGAGCAGTCTCTTTCTTTTCCTAATGCTTTTAGGGCGCGCGTGATCGAGCATAATCTGCATAATTATACATTTCCGCTCGCGCAAAGATCTGAGGAGAATTGAAGAGTGAGTCGTACTCTATCTTTAGGGCCAGATATGAACATATGAACAGCCAGATACATAATTCTATTGCTTCATTCTACTCTGTAGTGTCGGTCGTCTCGCCCACCTCTCACTGACATGACTGCGTTTCAGATAGATAGATAAATATAGTCAGGTCATGCAGTGGAATCGTAAATCTTCATTAAAATCAGATTGCAACCGAAACGTTTCATTAAAGTTCACAAAGTCAGCTGCTATAGCCCGTTCCGAAGTTCAAATGAAGACTGGGAACGAGTTTTAATTGAATTAAAAATTGGAGCCCATCACAAGAAAGATCTCATTAAAATTTGTCGGTTTACCAAGTTTGAGGTTGTTTCTTTAGATTTCCTTAGATTTCAACGATGTGCACTGTAGTAGACTTACAAGAAAAAAAAAAGACTTTGTATGGATTTGGGGACGCAACCTCTGAATTAGAGATGTTTGTATGGAATTTGGGCGAACTTTGACAGTTCACAGCCTGGTTACTATGAATGTAACATAACCAAACTTGGTAAACTTGCTCATTTTTATGCGATCTTTCTTTAATATGACGCAATTTGAACAATAAGTAAACTAGGGCCCAGTCCCTTTTTGAACTTCGGAACGTTCGGGCAATTTTATGCATTACCGCTATTGCTGACTTCACAGTAAGCCGTTTCTTGTTTCCATCTTTTCAGAGGCTGGAATGACAATATCTCCTCACATGGGTCCCCCTGATACACGTCTTGCCTCGCACGTGCTCAACGGCCTGCCGCTGGTGCCAGAGCACGTGGAAACCACGACCGCTGTACAACACATCACTTCAGCCTGGAATAGAACAGGTTGTCACTGTCAACTCACGTTTAAATATAAAGTCGCTGAGGGTCTTTAAACTTTAAGATGCTGCAACAATTGAACATGTCTCGCGTCCCGCGTTCTTTGCAGCAAGTAGTTTCCACTTTGCTCATTTTGGGGAATTGGGGGGGCCAAAAAAAAAGCCCAAAAACGCTGTAACAAGATTTATGCGTTTTCCAGGACAGGTGTTTCATTAAAAAAAAAATTGGAGGGGAGGGGGGTTGTATTCTGACCTGGCCCAATACGATTCGTCATTTGCTACTGCTAGGTTTGGTGCGGGAGACACTCACGTCTAGTCTCCTCGCGGCATTTAGTTTCTGTGTCTCGATTATTACGTCTGGTGTCTCGCGCCCACTCTGGTGTTTCTGCTTTGGTTATTACGTCATGGTGTCCTCGCGCCCTCTCTTTTCTGTTTTCTGTTCGATTAATTACATCCAGTCTCTCGTGCATTCTGTTTTTTCCTGTTTCATTTGTTATTACATTTAGTGTTTCGCGCAGCGTTCTGTTTTCCTGTTCGGTTTGATTACGTTTAGAGTTTACGCGCACTATGATTTCTATTCGATTATAAAACGTCGTGAGTCTCGCCGCACTCTGTTTTTTCTCATTTGAGTTAATACGTCTGGTGTTCATCGCGCATTCAGTTTTTCCTGTTTGATTAATTACGTCTGGCGTCCTCGCGCTCTCTGTTTTTCTGTTTGATTATTACCGTCTGGCGTCTCGCGCTCTACTGTTTTTCTGTTTGATTTATTACGTCTGGACTGTCCCTCGCCCCATCATAACTCGCGTTGTTCTATTTGATTATTAAGCGTCTCGTTTCTTATTTTTTTGTTACTTTCTTGTCCTCGTGTGTCCTCGCGCATTCTGTTTTTCTGATTGGTGATTATTACGTCTGGTGTCTCCGGCGCATTCTGTTTTTTTCTGTTTGAATTATTACGTCTGGCGTCTCGCGGCCATTCTGTTATTTCTGTTTGATTATTACGTCTAGTAGTCTCGCGCACTCTGTTGTTTTCTATTTGATTATACGTCTGGTGTCTCGCGCAATTCTGTTTTTTTATTTGATTATTACGTCTGATGTACTCGCGCACTCTGGTTTTCTGTTTCGATTATTACGTGTGGTGTCCTCGCGCATTCTGTTTTTCTGTGTTGATTTTGTACCGTGTGTGGTGTCTCGCGCATTCTGTTTTTTCTGTTTGATTATTACGTCTGGTGTCTCGCGCATTTTAGTTTTTTTTCTGTTTGGGATTGTTTTACGTCGGGTATCTCGCGCATTCAGTTTTTCTGATGGATTATTACGTGTGGTATCTCGCGCATTCAGTTTTTCTGACTGATTATTACGTCTGGTGTCTCGCGCATTCAGTTTTTACTGAATGGTTATTACGTCTGGTTGTCTCGCCGCATTCAGTTCAGTTTTTCTGGACTGAGTTATTACGTTTTGGTGTCTCGCGCATTCAGTTTTTCTGAAAGATTATTATGTCTGGTGTCTCTGCGGCATTCAGTTTTTCTGTTTGATTATTATGTCTGGTGTCTCGCGCCCATTCAGTTTTTATGTTTATGTTGATTATTACGTGTTGTGTCCTCGCCGCATTCCATTTTTTTCTGATGGATATTACCTCTGGTGGTCTGCGCGCATTCAGTTTTTTCTGTTTGATTATTACGTCTTGTGTCTTCGCCGCATTCAGTTTTTTCTGTTTTGATTATTACGTCTGTGTGTCTCGCGCATTCAGTTTTTCTGTTTGATTATTACGTCTAGGTGTCTCGCGCATTCAGGTTTTTCTGTTTTGATTATTACGTCTGGTGTCTCGCCCCAATTCAGTTGTTTATGTTTGATTATTTACGTCTTTGTGTCCTCGCGCATTCAGTTTTTCTGTTTGATTATTAGTCT
>MU825687.1:0-12047 GCA_029204205.1 Desmophyllum pertusum | reverse complement strand
AGTGCTGTTTTCGGACGTATTCTCTAGGGAACCTTAAGCACCCACGACCGACGCACGACGAGAACGGTCACAAAACAATAGGTTTAATTAGTTAGTACAATAGCTCTGCACGGGTTTCGTTTTCAAACTGTTGTACATTTCTTAGCCGTCGTCTGCAAAACAACAACGTGTGAAATGACCAAATTTCAAAGTATTATGGAAGAACGTGAAAAAACACGTCCGGTGAATATGTCCTTTCTCTATCTGTGACTTGAACTCTGTCGCTACGAATTCCAGCTCCGGGACAGTTTTGGCCATCATTGGACAAATTAAACGTGTTGGAATAATCGCGAAATTAGTTTTAGGGACAGTGAATTCACTTTTGAAGTGACGTTTTCCATTGGCGTCGCTCGTCGTGGTTTGCTTAAGGTCCCTTCTGTTTTGGTAGAACGACGACAACGGATCCGAAAAGTTATTTATTTTGCAAATTGGCGGTAGCGAAGTGTAAAAGTAGAAAGCAGTGGCCTTTCAGTACATTACAATCGTGCGTGCATGATTTTAAACTTTTTTAAAACTTTGCGCGGAAAGTTGTATCTGTACACATGCTGATTATTATTCAATTATAAAAAATGGGGTCACCGGGCTCGTTCGTTTGAGTTATTAGCAACTTAAAGCTAAATTTAAGGCTGTTTTTGACAGGTTTGATACTTGTTGCTATGGTAACCTATTATGTCAGCAAATATTATCATAAACTTGTTCACCGATGATTGGGCATTTGTTTGATACCTTTATTTCAACATCAACTGATATAGGGTGGTAGTATCGACTCCAGTCAAAAGTGCAAGGGATGTAAACCTTTATCATCGCCACCTTAAAGTGGTCAGGAAAATGTGGCCACTCCAAATTCGTGAAATAAACTGTGTCAGATAAAATTAATAAATATAATAATTAATATAATATAATATTAAGGTAATCTTTTCTTTTATTTTGCTTTGTTTCCATGTATGATATAAGCCAGTTATTTTCAGGGAACTAAAAGTAAGTGATTTATTAGCCCCACATTGTCTTCTGAAATAATCATTATTAAATATTTTTTTCTATATCACAATCAGGTGTCGGGACTCAGATGCTATCCACCGACCCTTCACTGAATTTATTCGAGAGAAGAAAAGAAGATCATGCTCAATAGGCCCCGCATGTTCCAAAATCGCCAGGACCCGATAGCTAAAACAGCTGCCTTTCTATAAACTTGGTTTCACGTGGAGTATATACATTTCCTTGGATAATTCTTTTAATTTTCCGTGCTGTTTGCTACTGCAGACTGTAAATTGCCAATTTTTCCTTGTTGATCATTGTCAGTCCGCGCTGCCGCAGTTCAAATTTGACAAGCTTTTAATGTAAAAAGACAGTTTGCTACTTTTGGTTTATGATCTACTTTGGCATAAAAAAAACCTATATCAGTACTGTACACATAAAAAACAAATAACGACATATTTTAAATAAATCCAAAATAAACCAACTGATACAAGCTCTGATAGCTTCCTTATAACCCTGTTGGCCCATTTTACACCATCTTAAGAGAAACGTTCTTCAAAATGTAATCATTTTACGCCTATATGAATGAATAATTATTAGATATAGATACTGTAAAAGAACAATTTTCTGGAGAACATCACGTGGTCTTAAATGGAGCAACATTAACGAACCAACCTAATAGCTAGGCATTGGCGATGTCTAAGCTTGTATATCTCAACAATGGAAACAATGGAAACATTGCTCTAGCCATGTGCCGGATGGTAAAAGAGCACTCCATTAATTTTACTAAAAGCTTTATAATTTCCGAGATATTGTACATTTCATCAAGCGCATGCTACAAGTTGTCGATATTGACGTTCTTTGGCAAATACTAAAGTAATATTTGAAACGATTAAATCCTTCCGAGTTTTAAGACATTTTTCATTTTGGTCACGTGACAAGCCATTTTATTGGCATGGTTTGAAACATTTAAAGGGAACGTGAATCGAACCAACATTACAAACTTTGATGCCACTGGAGTCCAGGAACCAAAGTTATGGAGGTTGGAGATTCCTTAGCAACAGCCTTGTGTTTCCTTGTAGTTTAGGCCCCCCCCCCCCTTTTAAGTAATTAAAATTACATGTAAGTTACGCCCGTGAGACTACACCATACAAACATACCACAGGAAAATTATACATGTTTTTCGTCCGATCACCGACGTTGGTTTCCATATAATCGCAGCGATCGCAGAAAAAAATGTTCTGCGATCCTTGCGATCACATGGAAACCATAAAACGTTGCGATCCTTGCGACCTGAAAATGATTTATATCTATGCAATCCTTGCGATCGTGCATTTTTTATATGGAAACCACTCTTGCGATCATATGAAAACCTGAGGTCTCAACGACCGCAGCGATCCTTGCGATTATATGGAAACCAGGCTATAGGCAATACCAACTACTCACTTTTCGAAGTCCCGAAATTTAACATTGATAACAGAAAATTAAAATCTGTTTCTCTTGCGGATTTTTTTCGAATAATTCTTATTAGGCGGACCTCGTAAACATCGGCTAAAATGGCTGAATATTTGTGTCGCCGACGCCATGTCTAGACTGAAACTAGCACGTGAGTATACAGATCACGTTTTACATGTAACACTCTCGAAAAATATTTTTGCATTCCCTCAGGAAATGCAAAAAACAATTTGCCTTCAACAAACAGAACGACACGAGTTGCTCAGTACTTTTCACGTAAAAAGACTGATCTGGAGAATACGGCTGAATTTTTACGATAATCTTAAATGAACTAATGTCTAAAATCAAGATATTTTGACACATGAATAAAGTTGTTATTATGTTATTATTCATTTTTCAACTAAACTTTCCATCTAAACATTCACAAAACCCCAGTCATCAAACTTGATATAAACTACAAATAGACTACACACGAATATTAAACATACCACTTAGCAAGTTGAAATTCGTCCGAGACAAGGCTCAAGCAAAATACAAATCAGCACGGTGAAATGAACTGCCCACGAAGTAAGCTACTCTGATAAACATCAAATTACGCCGCGGTCACAATAATAATAATTGGCTGTGTATTTCCGTGATCTTCATAGCAGTTACAAGCCGTGGTCAGATGTGTACCACAGCTGGTCATCATAAGGGGCATTCTGGAAGCTAAAATGGAGGATATATTAGGAATCTGACGCGAAACCCTCAGACTATGACATTAAGATCGACGACCGCCTAATGGGAATATTAGTACCAATTTTAGATAGACCATCCGAATAGAACTCGGAATCTTCAACGATCGTAGAACACACATTTATTCGTTTCGACATCCAGACAACTGTTACTCGTGGCATTGGATCGTCATCCTTCCTGAGTTTCATTGTGCCAAACATATATAGAAGCGAAAAAAATCGAACATTTACATCAGACTCATTGCCGCATCGTAATAACGCTCCACACATGGGCATCTAAGGATCGCTAAAACCTCCTATGGCATAGTGATCAGTAACCATTCATTGTGCATTCGATCGTAACGCTCCATAGGCACTTGGATCTGTAACAACTCCATGGCACGTTGGATCGTAACCTCCGATGGCATTTCCGATTACCGTTACAAACCTTTGGTCGGCATTAGCTCGTAGGAACGTTGAACACGCCGCAACCTCCGAGAGCGACCACCCAGAATTCAATTGGATCACGGGATCGAAAGAAACCAACGTACTCCGCGCGGGTCAAGAACGCGTTTTACTCAATAAATTCAAATACCTAAGATGAGCATCGGATGACTTGCATATTCATGTGGCAACCACATTAAACCCCCCCCCCCCCACCTTGACTAATAGATTACCATATAAGTAAGGGCTTCTGAGTTTGACAGCAACAAGTGCCAGCTAGAAATCTCCGTTGTTTGTTTTTCGTACATGGACAAAACGAAGGAAGCATGATCGCGATCACAACTGTTAAGGCGCACTACAAGTGGTTTTCAAAAGGACAAAGTCTGGCATGAGCTAGAAAGTCCCCAGCTGTCCCGTCCCTGTTCCATCTAGCGTCAACAGTATCAAGCCCCGCTCACCAGCACGCTGGCAAAATGATTTGCAGGTATACAATCTCCTACGAAAACGTGTCTTACACAGTAACTTAATGTGTATCACATAATAGGCTGCTATGCAAAAAGCTCAGTTAAAATCAATCGTTTTTTGACTTAGCTCTTGATAAGCGAGTCGCCGCATGGAGCGAACCAGGTGTTATCCGCTCAATCAAGTATGCATTTCATGAGAAATAGTATGCACGGGAAGTGCGACGACTGATACCGATAAATACGCGAAATATTCCCATGAAGCAGGCAAATGCCTGCAATACCTCCACAGCGAAAGTGCCAAAGCATCGCACTGGGAAAAATAACCCTGGACAGATACTCGATCGCACATTGTTCTTTGTCTGCACTGCAATATGTTTACAAAGCGGTAGCCCTTCGTCAGCCGCGGTTTTAAATTACCATAATTGGAAAAAAAAAAAAATAATTTTTGCATATTAATCAGCGGGAGTCGTCCTATTGCCTCTACTGAGAAGCCATTTATTCGGCAAGCGTAAAAACAAGCAATTTTGTGTCCATTTACAGCCACACATTAAGAAGCGGTAACACGTTGCACTGAAGTTGTATACCTGAAGAATCATACATGCACACTAAGCGCTGTGTAGTGCGATGGGCCTTGAACCTACATGTTGACGAATGGAAAAACAGACGGGACAGACTGGAACTTATCTAGCCCTCACCATCCAGAATTGTCCTCAGAAAAACACTTGATAGTGCCGCCTTAACAGTTGATCGCGATCATCTTCGCTTCGTTTTGTCCATTACGAAAAACAAACCGGAGATCGCTGCACGTGCTGGCCAACTCGAAGCTTACTTTAATGTAATATTAGCAGGGGGGCTAGCCAGCGAGGCCTGGGATCCTAGTATATATTATTGCACATTTTAGAAATTTGGCCGAGCGAGACTAAGTACTGGTTTGTTAAAAATTAACATGGCGGGACGATGGCTGACATATACGTGCGTTTTTCTGTTCGTTCAGAAATATTTTGGCGATTCCACGTCCAAACATATCTGGGAACGATTCGTCCGCCTGTTTAACTGAACCTTGGTCATTGTGAACACCTTGGATGAAAATTCCACAGCAAACGCTCCCGTAGAGGTACGTTTCTCGAATGATTGACAGATTTCTTTACTTGTGCGATCATGTATTGCGGAAAAGCGGCAAGATCAAAGGGCGCCTGCCTGCCCCCAACCTGTATCTTAGCATTAATGTTTGCCACATTGATATGAAAATCGAGGCTTATATTATAATTTATTACCCGCTGACACCGAGTACGCCCGTATCCAATTGAATGTTGGTCCCCTCGGAGGTCCGGTTCAACTCTACGATCTAATGCCACCAGTGTTACGAGCCCAATGCCCATGGAGGTTATCGATCCAATGCCATGGAGGTTACGAGCCAATGCCATGGAGGTTACGATCCAATGCCATGAAGGTTACGATCCAATTCCATGGAGGTTACGATTCAATGCCATGGAGTTTACGATCCAATGGCTATGGAGTTCGGATCCAATGCCATGGAAGGATACGATCCAATGCCATAACATACGAACGAATAATGTGTGTTACGATCGAATGGAATGTGAGGTTACGAATGAATAATTTGGGGTCCGATCTAATGTCATACGGGTTCCGATCTAATTCCATTTTAGTCTCAGAATGCCCCTCCATGAGTAAATTTATTCCGGCATGCCCTGACGCCGTTTTGGTTTCATCAGCAATATTTTTCGTTCACGACTAAAATAAACAATCGATGTTGAAGTTTACTTTTTCCCCGATCGCGACTAAACATCGGTGAGGGGTAAAAGGAGGAATGAGTGTGCGGAATGGCATGTGGTCCATGACTTGCGGAATGGCATAATTATGCGGAATATGATATATGCATAATAACTTAATAGAAATAAATTAACTGCAAATAACCGCTTTAACGTAGTGGCTGCGGGCTCAAACATACTATCTTGTTCACGTTTTCAATCAAGATGGCGGTTGTTTGGTGACAAGAAGCGTATAGGTTAACCCATTTACAACGCCAACTTTTGTGTTCGTCGTAGTCATATTTTTTCGGTCAACAGAAAAAAAAAAAAAAAAAAAAAAAAAAAAAAAAAAACACAAAAGGAAAATTATCCTTTAAGTGAATTTCTGTATTTCTGGAGGTAAATTATTTTAGTTATCAGGTTGTATTTTCATGAAGTGTTTCTGTGTCGAATTCTGTCAGATTCTGTGCCAAGAAATGAAAGTTCACGAATTATACAATTAGTTGGGTGATAAGCATAACTCCATGACAGAATCCATATGAACAGATCGATGGGTTAATATTTTTGCCAGTTATATGGGTTGCTACGATGACGACTTCACAAAACAACCCTACTTTGAGGCACTAAATTCGCCAAGAAGATAAGTCGCGCTTAGAGACACCTTCTGTCTCTTGGGATTCATGCACATTCGAAGAGCAACTTTCCGACATTTTTCGGCAAATTCCGCCATGCAGTTTCATATACAAATCGCCATTTCCTGTGTAAACTTTGCAGCAATCACAATAACTTTTTGCTGCTGACACAAATTTGTTTTACAGTTCATAAAAATGTTGATACCCTTAGCGTAACAACCATCAACCAAGAACTTCGGAAAGTTACATCTTGGCGTTCTTCAAATTAGCTTTTCCTCGGTAAATGTTAAGAAAATCGACATTTTATGGTGGTTTTAAAAATAAAAAAAAGAAACTGACCGAAACTATTTGATATCAAAATAAATGATCAACCAATTGATAAAGTAAAATATACGAAATTCTCTGGGTTTTTATATATAGATGATGAGGGCTATCATGGAAAATCAACATTGACCAAATTGCAACACAAAAAATATCGAAAATGACAGGAAGGCAAAGGCAAATGGCAAAGGCTGGACATTATCTATCTATCCAAACGTTAAAGACAATTTATAACAACTATGGTGTATCCATATTTAACATATTGGTAGCATAAATTGGACAAGCACTTATCCAACCAGGCTGAAATCGATATTTACTATACAGAAAAAAAATTATCAGAATAATGACTTTTGCAAAATATCAAGTGATAATCACAGGCCTCTATTTCTATCCTCTTAATCTTCCTAATATATATGAGCTAAATATAATATTTGATAGCACTCTTTATGTACTCATAACTTTAACAATAATTTACGCCTATTTTTATAAAATTACTTCACTTTAAATGAAAGCATACATAGTCATGATACGCGATCAGCATCTAATATATTTATTGATTACTTAAAACGCGACAAAATTACGCCGCCCAAAATTTACATTAAAATATAGGGGCCTCACGGACGCCACAAATTTGCGAATAAATAATACCAAAGGCATCTGAAATATATCGAAAACAATATTAAATTTCCTGCTGAAAGAAAAGCGCAAACGTTTATCGTACTAAATTACAATATTTTTAGATATAACTTAGAATTCGATAAACTAATTAATATAAAGATTAGTTTTTAGCAAAACCCCGCCTATTAGTATTAAACTTTATCAGCCGTAAACTAAACTCAATCGATCTGCTGTTTTCCACTGTTATACAAGCTGCTAAAAAAGGCCGGATCTTCCTAGAAAAGCCTCAATAGAGCTTGCTAAGAATCCCATCCTAGACCATTATATGTATAGCTAAAACTAAAGCCAGACCAGTTATCAACTAGCAAGATTAAGTAGACCATAAATGCTAATATAAAATGCGACAAATAAAAAAACTTAAAAATAAAAAAATAAAACAAATAAAACAAATTAAAACTCACAACAAGAGATAGAATTTTCCTTTCATAAAAATACAACCTGATAACTAAAATAATTTACCTCCAGAGATAAATGAGATATCACTAGTAAATCCACGACTTACGAAGGATAATTTTAGCTAATCCTTTGTGCTTACCGGAATAAATCCGTATATGGCTTCAACGACGGAACCCCAAACAGATGCGCGTTGTTAAATAGGCGTTAACTTATACGCTTCTTGTAGCACACCGAAACAAGACGACACCGCGCCATAACTAACTGATTGCAATGAACATTTGACAAGATCGGTATGCCTTTGGAATTGCCCGCCATAGCCATATACGTAAAGCTGGGTTATATTTGCCAGTTAATGTTATTTCGTTTTAAGTTATTTCTGCATATATCATATTCCGCATAATTATGCCGCTTCCGCATAGTCATGCCACATGCCATTCCGCAATACTCATTCCGCCCTTTTAACCCTCACCCGACTAAACAGGTAGACGAAACAAAACAAACACAAATTCATTTCTCATCAGGAAAAGAGCACCGTTTCCGCGAAAATTACATCAAGTTCCACGCAAGGAAGACCCAAGTCCCCCCCCCCCAAAAATTTAACGTAGTGTACCTTCGCAGCCATGACTTGAAAATACTAGCGTTTACGCGACAAACACTCCTTTTACGCCAGCTATCAGTTCACCGGTTTGGCCGAGTGACTCGATCCGAGGTCTTTAAGTAACACGCCAAAGCGAATTCAAGACCTGTCTTTCCCCCTAGGTTGGGAGTGTCAGGTAATAAACGTAATTGGCAACTCAAGGCGCGGGAAAAGTTGTATTGTTATCTGGGTATATTATTTTTATCCCCTATTTCTTATTTTTACTCATGAATGGAATGGAATACAATGGAATGTGAAAATGAGTATAGTTGGGGACAAATATGCAAATGTGTCCATCATTACAAATTACTGAACATATCGAGTCAAAAACTACTTGCTGAAGCAAAGCATTTCTGGATTCCGCAAAGGACACTCAACTACAACCGTACTGCTGCGCATACCGAGACGACATATTGAAAGCCATGAAAAAAGGAGAAGTCACACTAATGGTACTCGCAGAATTTTTCAAAAGCATTCGATACAGTATCTTACTCAACGATCGTCCAAAAAATGGACCGGACGCGAGCCGTCTCTAAGGCCCAGTTCAGACGCCGTACTTCACATGAGCCGAATCGAATTCAATGAATTAAGTTCGTGTGGAGGCCGGCGTCTGAACCAATTCGGAAACGGCTGCATGAATTCGGATCGGCATCAGCCGTTCTTCCCGCCTGGCTCAGCCGAGAATAACGGCTGTGGCATCGGCTTTGATTCAGACACCGGAACTCTTACATTGAACCGAAACAAATGCATGCATTATTATAATGTATTTTTCAATATTATAACAGCAATTTACCCCTATTTTAAATTAATTTCGATGAATTAAAGTCGGCGTCTGAATCAATTCTAAATTCGAATTTGATTCGGCTCATGTGAAGTACCGGCGTCTGAACTGGGCCTAAAGTCTTTCCTTCAATGGATGACAAGCTAGTTCATCTAAATGTGCAGCCAATGTGTAAACAATTGCTGTATTAGAAAATCAGCACCTGCACAACCTTATTTTGGTGTGACGCTCTATTTCGGGCCCTCTGCTCTTTTAAATATCTTACCAGTCTCCAACTTTCAATTGGACAACCTCGGTGATTACAATCTCATGTTATCAGTATGCCGGACGATACGACCATCTACAAACACTGCCACTGTTAAAGAACTGTCACAAAGCACTTCTGATCTGAACTCGACTCTTGACGACTTAGTCAAACTGGTCTTCGAAATCAAATCTTGCTCTTCAAACCGGGAAAAAACAAAAAACTCAATGCTTCTATCAACCCACCAAAATGCCCGCGGCGTCCAATACCTCAAAGAGAAAGAATTTAGGGCTAAAAATTTCCAGTTGCGAGGAGTCAATATACAGGAAAATTTAAAAATGCGGACAACAACACGTAAAGTAATGTTGGCCAATAGCCTCTTATGGAGTTCTACGGACACTGCGCAAACTGAAAAAACTTTACAGATCGCCACCCTGCGCAAGAGGCTTGCAGAGTTATTAGTGCCTGTCCAAACTTGACTACTGTGATTCAGTCTATTCACCCCTGCCAGACCTATCTACTGAACCAATGGCTTCAAAGGGTACAATTTTTCTGGACGCAAGTTTTTCTATGGGACATAAGCGACATAATTGATCTGAGATGGCTTCCAATTAAAGAGAGAAGGCGACTTTAATTTACTTAAATTAACCTTTTTAAAGCACTTCATGATCCTTCTTGGCCATCCTATTTGTCTTTAACAAAGAGTAACTACCACTAAGACAATTACACTCTAGTAACCACTACTCAGCTTTTCCCCAATGAAAACGGAACCTTTGAAGACGCTAGCTGCTTCCTCTATTTAATAGCCTTCCGAACGATATTAAAACCTGTAGTGAGTATTATGATTCTTGGTCGTAAATTGCCATAAGTTCCAAGCATTTGCATGCTTTATCTTGAATGAAAATTCCATTTTGATTGTTGCCTGGAAGGACACATGTTTTCTTCCATTTCATTTGTATTAAAATATTTTTGACTTTGCTACCATGTTTTTTGTTTTTTGTTGTTGTTGTTGTTGTTGTTGTTGGTTGTTGTTGTGTTTCTACCAGTAATTATTGTATCTCCCATTTATTCGTGTGGGTTTGGTAATTTATTAAGTTAGTAACAGATGAAGAGCCATTGTTATGTCTATGGATACGCTGTTAATAAACCATTATATATTATAATATATTCACAAAATGATAAACAACAAATCAATACATCAGCATGAAGTAATTTAGTCAACAAATTAGCACGATGTTTCTACTGTGGCCATTGGGAATCAGGCAGTTGTATTTTCATGATTTCATGAAGAAAAAGTCCAAAGTTTTTGTTGCTCTTCATGCATTTTTCTATACTTATTGTTATTATAATTTCAACCCGTGAGGTATTTTTGAGTATCTGACGTCATTTTCTCTAATTCGCAACCAAGCCTTGAGAACAAGGTCAAGTAATGGCGGCCGTAAATTCTCGGAAATAAAAGTCCCAAAAACAATGACTTTTAATGTTCGTAATGGATTGAACTTTGGCAAGATATATCAGAAAGTCATATGTACACGAAAATGTAAAAAAATGAATATCAACAATTTGATCGTAGTGGCACTTTAACTAAAATTGGTATTTCATCCGTGACATTTCGTTTTCCTATAAATAGCCTATTCACAAACAGAATAGTCTCTGAGTGTTGGTTATGAACTTCTCAGCAAATTTATGGACTTCCAGCGATCCTTATTACTTACTATTATTATTCCATTATATTATAAGGTGTCCATGGCATCTGCAAACCCAGCCCTATCATGTGGGAAGATCTTTCCTACCTTTATCCGGACCATTCCCCCGGAGCATTTCCAAAACAGAGGCAGAGTAGCGATCGTCAAACATTTCAAGTGGGAAAGAGTGGCCATGTCTACGAGAGAAGCTGGACACATTTGAGGGACTTTCGAACGATTTGGTGGCTAGGCTAAGAAAGCAGAGTGACAGTTGCCAGTTACGATACCTTTTCAAATGATGCTGAGTTACAGATCGAACGCTGCAGGTTTGAGAATAATAATAATACATTATAATTTTACATATTTTTTTTATTTGCTTAGATTGAATACTAAATGCTTGAATTGTCTTGCAAATTAAATACATGCAAAACTCAGACTTCCCTTCCCCGACGCGATCTGAAGTTGCTGTATGGGGCAAAGACATGTTTCCCACACAGGTTTTGATCATTTAGTTGAAAGTCTTTGTTAAAACTTATCTGAGACAGATCCTGCATTCAAGGGCCGTGAGAAGGACATTCCGTCACGGAGCGCAAGTGGAGGCCTTCACACCCTGACCCTGTTTAACATTTCCAGCACAAAATCTCCAGGCAGATACGCAGACGCTTTTAAAATAGTGAAATTGCATACCCTGTTTACGATGGAAGACCCTGAAAACACTACACCTCGTTGGTTTCAAGGATCGTTATTCTTCATTTCCGAACTTTCTTTTTACAAAAATAAAGGATTTGTAGTTCTTGGCGTTTTTAGGACTTTA
>MU825686.1:0-12101 GCA_029204205.1 Desmophyllum pertusum | reverse complement strand
CTGTCTATAAACACAAAACATTCATTACCTGTATTACACATACTGAATTGTAGATAATATTAATTTTGCACTAAGACGCCTACATGCACCTTCACATCTAAAGCCTGGTTTTTACTTGGCACACAAGTGCAAGTGTCTAATAGTCCATTTTACAGTTGTGTGCTTAGAATCCAGGCCTTTGAACAGAAGTGAGGCTGGAGGTGACTTTGTTGTGATACAAACCTTCCTTCTTTTCAAATGTAAATTATTCTGTTCTTATGTAAACTAGTTTCTGATCTCTATCATCTCATGGTCACCCCTAACCTAGCTTTCATACAGAGGCTTGGTTACATTTCACAGAACTGTAAAATGGTCTATTACATGTAAACTGAGAAGCACAAGGATGAAAACATTTTGATTGTTCTACTTGCTCTTGCATTTCAAATCGGATCAAACTCCCCCACCTTTGACAAATTATATGGTGTGCGACAAATGCAGACTGCAGACTAAATTATATCCCTATAAGTATACTTATTATTATTATTATTACTTGGTTGTATATTTATGAATCATTGATTGGCAAGTCAAATTCCAGAGGGTGGGAACAGCAATGGAGGTCAAATGCCCCTTATATGCCCAGCCATCCCCCTCCCCTTCATTAATAGGTTCATACATAAATACCAGAGTCAAACTAGAAATTGAAAATAATATTAATCAATAATTATTTCAAAGCTATTGTGTTTTGGTATGTAATAGTGAAACTTATAGACACATTGGAGCTTCAAAATAATTCCATTTTGTCAGATTTCCTTCTCACAGCCTCCTCGACTTTTCCCTTCCCCCATTTCCCACCTTTGTCTTTTCTTCTTTGCACTTGTTTTCTTTTCCCTTCCTCTCCCTTATTCGGCTCATGGTTTTCTATTGACCCATTTTTGATTTTTCTTCTTTTTTCGTGGCTTTTTGTTAATTCCTGTTCTTTTTTTTTTTTTTTTTATTTTTTTCTTTTTTTTTTCCTTCTTTTCCCCCTATCTTTTTTTTTTTCTTTCCTTCTGTTTGGCGTGTGCTCACTCTCCCGTACCAATTCCCCTTCTTTGTTTTTTCTTCTCTTTGTCCTTTTTTTTCCCCTTTTCTTTTTTTTTTTTAGTTTTACCTGTTAGCTCCCCCCAGTTATGGTTGTTGCCCGCTGTGCTATATTGTGAATTGTATTTTGTTCCCCAGAAACTTCGCTAGCGGGCTACTGGGCCCAATTGAGCAAGTGTTTAGTATAAGAATAAAATTAGAAAAACACGCACATTACATATTATCCCAAGGACCACTCTGAATGAAGTAAGAATTAGATGTTTATTTGTATATATGTCAATCTAATCGTATGACTCTGTGCTATGTTTGAGCAGGTGGAATGTACTTCCGTCTTATCCGCCCACCCGCCGTGACTGTCCCCTTCATCCAATCGTGTATGTCGTCCACAATGGGGATTGTGATACCCCACCCCCCACAACCAACCATGTGTCCCCCACGTCCCCCTCACACTTTTAAAGTCACGCCATGTATGCACCCACTTTTATCAGGCTGTGAACAGGTATACATGAACACTGAACACATGAACTTGCTAGTACCATACAAATACAATGTATTGAAGTTTACCTTGTATGCATTTGGTTTTTCATCTAAGTCCACCTGAAGGGGCCTTAAAAAGGCCATGGCCTGTCCCAGCCTTTCCTTCAGGTGTGGGACAGTGTATCCTTCTTTACTTGGGGGAACTAAACTAAGAGGCCTTTGTCCCCTCCACCTCCTGTGGCTCTCAAGACCTCAAACCCGCCAGCTGCCTTGAGCTTGGGAAACTTTTCCTCTAAAAATAACTGTACTTCATTGTGGCCTGCTTTTTTATTCGGGAAAACAACCTTTGCCTTCCCAAGGCCAGCGCTAATTAAGGTCTCCATCCTCTCCCTGTTGGGAGACCGGTCCTCATCACACCTACTAAGGACACAAATGTTGTGGGTCCAAGTCTCTAACGGCTGGAATCTGGTAAGTGGAACATAACCCATCATTGGTTTCTTCTTTTTGGCGGCTGTTGCCACCAATGGGGGTCCAGATCTGGTCAAGGAAGGTCGAACCACATTGAGCAAAGGCCAGGAAATGCTCTCCTAAAATAAAACACTTGTATTGATCAACTATACTTAACATATATCTGGCCTGACACATGTATATGTACTGAATAAATGTTTAAGGTCACTATTATTGCCACCAGTAAAAACAAAAGGGTTCCACCTCTGACACCCACCCCTTACCAATTGTACCCCATAGATACACTCTTCACCCCTTGCCCCCAACCTATCTCTTATCAAAATAATCAGGGAATCCTTCGAGAGAAAAAAATGATGACATAGAAATTACTCGTCAGAGCCAAGTCTGTAAGGATTCTCAAATAAAGCTTTTCAATTTCTTAAAACTGATATTGCACATAAGGCTTGCGTTTGCTCCCGAGAGAACAAATTACAAAGACATGGCGGCGTGATAAGTTAATTCCCGGGGATAAATAGAATAATTCTGCACTAACCAAGGATTCAAGACCAATAAATTTAGCCACAAAATTTGCGAAAACTTATTACATTTAACAATCCTTCTTGGGCAATAAAATGTGATTTGCGCATTTTAATTTAGCTTACCTAAAATCGTTTGCCGCGGCCGTCTATGTCATTGTCTGCATCGTTGTGCAAGACGGGGGAGTTGATGAAGCCGTGCATGGACCCTCTAGTTCATGCAGTATAGTTCGTAAAAACAGATGTAGTCCTTTCTAGAAGGCCATTAGTATCCGGCAAATTCTGATTTGCTTGAGACATCAGTATGACTTCACTACAACGTACCCCGCAAAAGCGACAACTTCTCCAAATTCTAAGGGTACGTCATGTAATAGTAAGTCATGTGTCACCACATTAGCATGAAATCGAGGCTTCAATTCTCTCGCATAACCGCTGACAATACGGCCGAATGAGAGTTACGATCTAATGGAATGGTGTTTCCTCGGTGGTACGGTTAAATGTAATGTACGATCCAATGGCATAGGGGTATAATGGAATAATGCTTGCGAACCAATAACACTCTAGGTACAATCTAATTGAATGGAGGCCACGATCTAATTGCATTTTTGTCCAGAATGCCCCTCCATATATATGATGAGTGCCCACAAATGTTATTTCAGATATTTGTAGACCAGACCTTGGTCTAATGAAATATTAGAGAGTTTTAGATCAGGTCCCACTTTTGGGAATTTTTCATTTTTATGGAGACACCTCACCAATGGCGCGCGTAACACCGATATGAGAGTGTACGAACAAAATCATAACTAATTTTATGCGAGATGAAACAAGGTTATTTAATGCTTAAAACAAAGTTCTTTACTGATATTAATTTCGACATAAATATAAGCTTGCTGTGTATTATACGGTACGTCGAGTTTCAGGCCAAAATCAGTGTTACAAATGACGGATTTGTTTGATCTATGGTCACTTTGGAAGACACGGTCAAACTCAAGTATTAAAGGGAAACAGTCACGGGTTGCGCATGCGTGAGCTACCGATCGAAACTTGAAAAGATTAGGCTAACTTTTTCAAGTCTGAATCGACAAAATCAAAATGGCGTCAAGTAGCGGAGGATCGGGACATGGCGGCAGAAGAAGTAATTCGGGACGGAAAAGGAAGATTGAAGAGCGAAGCGAGTATCAGAAAGCGTGGTTTAAAAGCCACAAGCGAGTCTACTTAGAGAGTAGAATTTTTCAGTCGTGGTTGCAGGCAAAATTGGATGCAGGCTATGAATCTTGCAGTGACAGTGTCTTCGCAGGCCATTTGTTGTCTTTGGAATATCGTCAAAGGTAAGTTTATAATATGTTTACATGTCTTGTTGATTTATATACTTTATAATGATGCATTTTACCTACACGTAAATATTTCTCTTGTAGGACACTGGAAGATATTTCAAGTGCTGGCCGTTCTGGATTACAAAGGCAGCAACACGTGTTACATGCGATCGAAGAAAGTGAAGGTACGAGCGCGACTACATTTATATTAGCGAGTTCAGTCATTATTATCTCTTTGAATGTTTGTGTTATTGACCGATGCTTTTATTTTCAGGTCCAGAGACCTCTACACCAATCAAGCCTTCGATTCATTCAGTACTTGTTGTTTCTCCCATCATGGAAAACGTGTCAATACAAACTCCAGATAACTCCTCTCCACCGGCTGTATTCAGTGAGAGCAGTAGATTTACCACTACTCGTGAAAAGTAAGCTTGTGTGTGTTGTTTTTTCATCGATTTTCAACCAACCCATGGGCATACATGTACGCTTGAGTTGTTTGTGGAATGTTGTCGTACAGTGGGCTGCAGTAATGTCCCACAGGTAAAGCACCATTTTGTGGGCACCACTGTTGTTGTTACTACCAGGTGCCAGGCTGGGCACATTTTCAAGTTTGCTTCATCAAGGGAGGTTAATGGCCTTTATGTCAATAACCTGCAGTCTGCTGCTTCTATTCTTTTATCTGGGAATAACTTTGCTAAAATAAACAGGATGGCTGAATTTTTAGGCATGCCCTTCTTGTCAGAGTCAACTTATTACAGAATGCAGCGGCTTTATTTATTTCCTGCTGTTGAGGAGTGGTGGGGTTGGATGTGAGAAGAGCTGATAAAGCAGTTTGTGAATGAGAAGGTTCTTGTGGGTGGTGATGGACAGTGTGACTCTCCCGGCTTTACTGCCAAAAACTTGTGCTATTTCCTGATGGAACTTACCTCGGGCTATATCCTGGAAGTTGAAGTCAGGGACAAGCGACATGTAGGGCTAGCATCCACAAACATGGAGAAGGCAGCCCTTCAGAATTCCCTGCCCAGACTTAAGAGAGTCCTGGACGTCATCAGCATCCATTAAAAAGATGGTTGGTAAGTGAATTTTGTAAAGCCATTTTTGGTGTTTTCAAAATATTTTCCATATGTTGGTGTGGAAAAACATGTTCTCTAACTTTTTGGTTGAGTTTAAGCTTTGCCCGACCTCAACCTTTCTGCGGGTAAACTTGAAGATGGGGGGGGGGGGTAATGTCAATGCTTATGCTGTGACATACACCTGTAGCCCAGGAATTGGTGTTGATAATTTCATTATTAGGAAGCATTGAATTTTCATTGCAGAATTTCAACTGTCTTGGTTCCAGTAAAATCACTGGGGAGCTGCCAAGGGCACCCTTCTGCATTTGCACAGGGTGTGTCGGCATGCCATGTGACAAACTTCTTGCCTGGGGGTACGAGCAGGGAATTGTGGTGTGCTTTGAGCTTTTTGCGGGCATTTTTTTTGCAATTCTAAATAAAATACATGTATCTATTTCTTATCTTTTTTACATAGCAAGCGAATTCCAGGACGTATTCCATAGTCTTGACATATGGCATAAGTCTAAGAGTATCAGAAAATGCGTAGGAAAGGTATGTATGGATGACTGTGTATTTGTATGTACATTAATATAATTTATTAATTAAAAAAAAAACTAATGAAAAATATATTTGGTTGTATTTTTTATCCTATTTATTTTACAATAATATTATCTGGTCATTGTGGTAATTCGATAAATCAAATATTTACTTGAGAAACTCTCTCTCTACTGTGGTATTCAACAGATAGTTCTCTTTTTATTTCATTCCAGGTAGCACAATCCAAGTCAATGCAGAAGATCAAATTATGGTCAAACCACATAGTCTATAGTCTATAAAAAAACTCTAGAAAGAAGTTTTGGAAAGTATTGATTTTATGCATGCCCCATTGATAATATTTTGTATACAGTGAAACTTCGATTTCACCAACCCCCACAGGAAACAAAAATTGGTTTGAGAAATCGGGCAGTTTGAAATATCGGGATGAAATAATATTGCAGTTAAATAAATCCAGGCAAGGAAAACAACTTTTGGTTCGAGTTATCAGGATTTTTGAGAAATTGGGGTTCCACTGTACTATAATTCACTGTTGATTTTTGTTTACTTTTAGAGCAAGTGGCTTGGCCTGCTTCATCACGTGTGTGATTGCCATGAATGGCTGGCTGGCAAGTGTGATCATGAAGATCAAAGTCACGATCCTGATTTGCCGTGGTTCGACAGACGTGACAAAGACTATGCAGAATTGCAAAAAGTCATTTTGAATCCTCAACTGCTTGACAGTTTCAAATATTATGTGCGGTTCAGGTAACAAATATATTTCTATTACCATGTTTTAAAATATTATTGGAATAAATGCCTCTAGCATTTGGCACTATTATTATTTAAATTACATAATTATGTTACAAGTCAACATCCTCATTTACAATACATTATCAATACATAAATATTTAACTGATCCTCTTAGGCATGCACAATTCCTGTTTCAAATAACTTTAGTTAATAATTTGTTTGGGCCTATTATCATAGCATTGAGTTCTATAAGAGTGGTCAAAACTTGCCTTTTCAAATTTTTATCAATATTTTTTTGCTTTAGACACAGGCAGAATTGAATGCTGCAACAGCCTAAGTCTTGTCTACACTTCAAAGAGAACAGCCTTGAGGTATGTTGTGTTTACACTTTTCTAGATGTGTAAAGTATTTTGTGGTGAAGGGACACTCTATATGAATTATGTTTCTTCAATCCAGCTGAATATGTTGACCCCATTTGTATGACCCTGGAGGGGTACTCAGGTTTTCGACAGACTTTGGGGTGGAAAATAAAATTTCACGCTTTTTTGGGGGGGTGGCTTTAACCAACAATGGCATTTTGGTGGATATTGAGCATGATGATGTTCAGATGTCATCTAAAAATAAAAATAATAAAATTATTATTTACAGTTAGGGCTTTCAAGACAAGGAAATATCTTGCAGCAGCAGACTGGAACTTTCACTTGGATCTTCCCCATGCTACTAACAAGTCTGGCCACGAGGTCACCACAAGGAAATACAGCCAATGAACACAGCAGTGGGATTTGAGAACAGTCAAGCAAGACAAAGGCTATGACTACATTCCACTACTGATAGCCCGAATTTTTCGTGCGCTAATAGGTGATACCGATCTAGTTACACGTAATATCTCACTCAATGCAAGCGATCCAAGGCTGCTAGCACCCACAATTGCTGCAAAGCCTCCCCCTTCCTCAAAGGAGCTGTTGAAAAGAAGAAGTAGATTTAGTCTGCCCTCCAAGGAAGGTATTGAAAACCCTCCACCCACAGTACCCTCTACTAGCAAAGAGCCCGAATTAGGTGAAGACGACAATCCATCACCTATGGAGCATTGACACTTATAGTCTTACAGTAAATGTGAGCTTCTCAAAGCAAAAAATGTTATTTTTGAGCCCATTTTACTGCAGTACCTGTATACTAATAGACCATATTCGTATTCTCATGGTTTAACTGAAACTAGCTTGCAATCAAGGCACATGCGGGAGAATATCATTAAAAATATTTGCATTTGAACAGATTCCCCCGCTAGTTCCAGTCCAACTGAGAATATGAATATGGTCTATTGGCAATGGTCGCATACTTGTAAATATATAATTAGCGGAAGAAGCAAACTTTTAAATAACAATTTCTGTAAAATAATAATTATGGTTACATGTAATCAATGCAACAGCAACAGAACAGATTAGATTTTTCTTTGGGATTTATTTATTTATACAAATCAAAGATTGATTGCTGTAAATATGTACAAGGTGTTTTTGAGTAAGTCACAAGTTGAACATTTTTTTATTATTAATTTTATAATAAATATTATTGTTTTTCCCAAAAATGTTTGACAAATAAACAAGTAAACATCAAGTAAAATTACAACTTTTCATTGATTAGAAAATTCTAGTAAGTTGTAAAAAAATGAAGTTTACTCAAATGGATAAATATAGGTTATTGGCCGGCCTAGGTCGGTCCGTATTGAGAAAAACTGTGCCCGTGGTCTTGAGTAAGGCCCGAGGCCGTACTCAAGACCAAGGGCACAGTTTTTCTCAATACGGACCGACCTAGGCCGGCCAATAACCTTTTTATTTTTTCGTACTTCGTTTGAATTTGATAAAGAAATATTGAAATCTCAGGCTTGTTTTGCAAAATCTGTTTTTCACGGGCGCTAGTACATGTAGCTCGGAAGACTACCGAAGAAATAACCCAAGTAACAAGAAACTCAGACGATTAATTTTTACACCACAAATATGTAATTACAGAAATGGAGACTAGAGCGGCATTTCATCACAGAGCAGCTGAAACGAGAAGCTATTTCCATTTTCACAAAAACCATTCAAAGCCGCCATCAAATTCTACGACAATCTTCGGCAATCTTCCATACATAACTATTACCGTAAACAAATATCATGAAAAGCATTTTTCGAGCAAAACTGTTCCCAGTTACAGTCTTTACGTATACTACAATTTTATTTCACATGTTAAATCTGATTTTTGCCATTCAATTTCATTTTATGCGAAACCCTGACAAACTTCGCCTGCATAAGCTCTTTCAAAGCCGACGGCATAAAATTGATACGTGCCGAGAATTATAAACGGGAATACCGGTAGCCACAAAGTTATTTTACTTTGGAATGAAAATTCCACGGGAAGATTTGTTTAGTGAAAACAGAGAAACGTAAAAGCCAAACAAGTAAAACGAAGGAATCGAGTTCTAAACACTGTGAATTGTAATCTTATGTAAAAGCGCCGCCAAGTTTTAAACGTCAAACTGATTTCCAAAACACTAACAACAAACTTTAGCCTACATACTACAATTCTGCTGTCGGGTTATAAATCAAATGACTTACTCCGGCCTTTTTGAAGAAATGCAAGCTCTTTAATTCCGCGTCGTAGTTCTCCCTATTCACTTGACAACGCTAAGAGTAGCCATATATAATGCTAAGAAATTCAGTAAAAAGCTCTCTTCACGCATCGACCTTGCATCACTTTGCTGAATAAAAAATTGTTTTCGCTTGTAGCGCATGCCTACGATTTTCGCGGGTCTCGCCGTCGGGTTGATCCGGGACAATTTTTTCCCGTCTCCCGGGACCAATATTGGATTGATGTAATGATGTTTTTTTTGTTGTCTTACAGTATTAACCTCATTCTGGTGCAGTTTTTAAAAAGCTAAGCGAAAATTTCCTATACTTCCGCGCGTTGCTGAAATGGTCCGTGAAGCCTCAGTTACCGTGACCATGGTCAGAGATAGGAGAATATGCGCGCGCGCAGGTTCCTCGAACCAATCAGAATTGCAGGATTCTGCAAGGTATACCTCCCGCTTTCGCTCACTGAGAAAAAAATAATGGATAATATAACTTGACAATCAAAATATTGGACACAATTCATTATACAATTTTCATACAATGCATTTTATCATTTTCGATGTTATGTCTTGTGAAGAAATTACGGTGAATTTTTATGTTTATTGTTTCATTAATTAACAAGGGTAAATAAATTGATATATTTCCAAGGTATGAGTGTACAGTATAGTACAAATCAATAAAGTACAATACAAATCAATAAATAATACATTGTATAAGGAAAGCGCTATCCGCAAGTCTCCTTGAAGGACAGTGAGTAACGCAATGCACCTGTTTCACTGTAAGACGCCCATTGGAGGGCTTTGTAACAAACAATGGTTTCTGATTTCAGGTGATTAATAACTCTATATGTGACGTGATTATTATCATACTGGTTACATACACCCCCCCCCCCCCCCCCCCCCCTCCCAATAGATGAATCCACTGTCAAGGTGAACAACAGGAACAAAACATGGAAATACTAAATGTGCTTTTTACAGCAATGTATGTACAATAATTATTGCAATGAATCGAACAAATTAACCGATATCAGTCACTGGGGAAATCTCGTTCACCAGAGTGCCTCGTTACCCTTTGTCCAGCGTTGTGGGAGTGGCCAACAAGGACCTCTTCTATAGAGTGATCCAGCCTGACTTGCGGCCTGTAGAAGCCTTAAGTCCAAGAATCCTTTCATGGCAGATCGTATCCCCCCAGAGCTCCTTGTTGGCTGCTCCACCACTGGACAAGGCGGTGAACGAGGAGTCCTGGAAACAAGATTGTCACTGTGGTCCCTCAAAAATTAACTCCCATGAAGGAAACAGAGGTCTTTGCTTTTCACAATGAATCACATGATCTCCACAGTGTATCTTTGGATCTAGTTTGTTGTGTCGGCAATTTGTGCAGCTTTTAGTAACACATTTTAAAAAGGAACTGGGTCGGTTCAGGCCTCATGTAAATTTTTTTGAATAATTATTGTTCAAAAATATTTCCAGCCTTATATCATAGTCTTCGAAAAAAACATGGCAAACCTTGCTTTGTCTCTAAATGAATAACATTTAATGATCCCGATTATTCCCATATAAACACGCAGTGACTGTATGGATATCTATTCTCTAATTCTCAAGGCACCAACATCATTGGGTCATCGGGCCACTGAGTTATTACAGACGCGCCTATTTGCTATTGCCCAGTAGCCATGCCTAGGTGCCAAATATAAAACATGTTCGATACAGCAGAGTTTTTCTAAACGCCCGGGTATGCTGTTGTCTTCTCTGTCATGTGTCTTATTATGCAACTCTGTATTTCTTAATAGCAGAGTTTCGCAGGACATCAGTGTCCATAGGGCACATAACGTTTGTAAGAAGCGAATGATGGTTGTTAGTATATACATTTACTTTGTGGCTGGGCAAACCATTTGTTTTCTAGCAGTGGGCCTGTGGCATTGGCCTTTATCATAAGTGGCCACAGCGACATCCAAAAATCAACTAAAGGGTTGTCTTTAGGGGATGGGTCAGGGTCCCCTGTAGGCTGTAGTTGTGTCTTGCAGTTTGCGTATTGTCCTGTGTTTGTTGTCTCAGCTTGTTGTTCTTTGGGCTTAAATGTCCAGCTCATTGTAAATCAAAGATGGCCAATCAAGATCATACCTACCATGACATGAGGAGGGTTGTGGAATGAAATCCATGCTTGCCGGCACCCCCTTAGCGCAGTCGCTCGGATTGCCAATAGCTTGCTCACCATTTCAATCAGGTCGAGAGTGCCAAATGAAATCCTATAATAGATTCATACACATAATTTCATGACGTACAAAATTTTACTAACACATATAAATCGCACGAGTGGACCACACTACACTAGATTCGAATCAGTGGTAACCCTAAATCACATACACATTCACATGAAGAGGGGAAAGGTTTGTGGCAGAAGACCCAAGATACTATTACAGGCATAACAATGGACAGGCGAATATTTCCTATGCCTGATGAGTTGCAGTAAAAGCGTTTGCAGAAAAGATAACATAATCATGTACGTTATATTTATATGTATGGAAATAGTGCAGCAGATACATATGTTTGGGGGGAGTGAACAGTGCAATAATGTGCAGGATCCTACGATGCACATTTATAATTTACATTCTGAGTTGTTGGTTGTTTAATTGTCAATGTCACATGTTACGGCTTAGGTTTGTGTATAAATCTACCGGACATACAAAAATTGTTAATAATCAAAGGACAAGCGAAATTAGAAAGTACCTTCCACATCGTTATTTTTCTTTGATCCTTTCTTGTAACCTCTGTGGGAACCTCCGAAGTGCCTGAAAAGAAGACGAAATTCTTCGTTTTCTCAAGAGTCTTGGTCCGGCACTCTTCGGCTCTCGGCTTGCAGAATGAAGTATCCTGCGAATCGTGAAAGAAGCAGTACAATTATAAATCAATTTCTGCTTTTTGCCAACTTCAAGAGAAAGAGAGCAAGTGAACATTTAGTTTAGAACTTTCAACTGCATACATGCCATATTTACCCTGTTGTTTGCACTTGCTGGTACCGACATTTGCACTCCGTTACCGCATAGCACATTTCTCCTTTACACGGTCATCCTATGGCTACGTGCCTTTTTCGTTTCGTAGAGGAAAGCGAATCGGCAAATAATTGTATCACACCCGCACATACTTTTGCATTTACAGAAAGTTAATCAAGCTTCCTAACTTTAAACTAAGTAAATAAACCAAAATCGATTCCTAAGAGATATTCTTCACATAACATTGATTAAATGCAAAATAGATGCAAATTATTTCCAATTACCGACAATTCCATAATGAGCGGGCCGATATAGAAGCACAGGAGGTCTCAGAG
>MU825685.1:0-12174 GCA_029204205.1 Desmophyllum pertusum | reverse complement strand
CCTGCACAAAACAACTTTACACCACTTTCTATTTATATGTATTTTACATTACTTTACAATCGAACAATAATTGAGTACGATTTAAACACATAAGTAGGGGGTATTACAAAAAGACGTATTTTTGGAGGAGAGATCGTTTTCCTATCTCTGTCTGTCTAAACATTTTCAAGCTGAAATTTGAGTAGAATTCTTTCGACGAATACGGGAAGGAGGATAGCTTTGTTATGCAACTTACTAGTATATATATAGTATCTCATAAAAAGTGTTGTGTAGTTGAATTTCTCTAATAAACGTTTTTCATATGGACCAGACATAATGCCAAATATTTTTTCTTCAGAGGTCGGGGCAAACTGAGATTTGTTCGTTAGATTAAACCAGTTTGATAACCTTGTTTACAAAGGTTTTTACAAATTGACACTCATTAAACATATGATCAATGGAGTCATGCTCACCACAATACAGACATTCATCATCCGTTTTTATACCGTATCGATAGAGTTCCTTTTTGGTAACTATTATTCTGTGAATTAGTTTGAATTGGAAATTCCTTTAATTTGCTTTCTTTACACACATTTCTTAATGAAGTGAAAATTTTCTTCCAAGCGTCCCTATCCACGTTTAGAGTGTTATTTCCATCTCATTGGACCAGTTTGGCTCACCGTGTGTGTTTTGGAGTTTAGAAGACGATAGAAATCGCTCGTTTTGGCTCTTTCTAATTGTAGTTTGTGTTGATTCATCAAATTGAAAAGATGATCGTCCCCGAAGTATGATTCCTTTTTTATTGGCTCTATGTGTTTTAGCTTTAATCAATAAATGTTTCGGAATAGCGCTTATGACCTGATAGAAGTGAAGGAAATTCGTTTTTACAGGAGTATTTGTTTTTGAATTCCTGGTATGACATTAGCTGCCCATCTTTTGTTTAGCAGATCTTGAATAGACAGAATATATGCATATGAAATTATACTTCTTGTATAATTAGAAATTCCTTAGTTGATTGTTGAGCTATGTTTAAACTTGTTGAAACCATATTCACACTCACATTTGTCAAATTCAATAACAATTGTATATTCTCCTTCATCTAATGAACTCATATTAAAACCTATTCTTGATGAATACTTATTTTGAAGATTTTTACCAAGTTTCAGATTGTAAGCTTTTTTGTTGAATGTATGTGGAGAATCTTGAAATCAGAAATATCAACAATAATAATATGTTCTGAAATGCTTTCATCTTTATCCACCATTAAATAATCAAATAAATTTTTTTTATTGTTTGATGAAGTAATATGCGACTCATTAACATATTTTTTTCATATCATCTGTTAATTGAACTGTAATTTGTGTATTTAATTTTCGTAATTCTTCACTCACGAAGGCTACATTGGTTGCTGCATCATATTCTTGACTGAGAGGTGTGGCCAGATTTTTGATTTTGTGATTTTTCATATCGAGGCTTCCAGTCATTAATTACTCCTCCAGCAATATCTAACTTCTTACCAAGTTCACTATCAAGATGATTCTTTGTGGGAAGTGTTAATAGCTCAGATTTATTAACTTTTGCGGCGAGTCCTGTATCGATGTATTTTTTTGGAACAAGACTTTGATCATCGTATGAGCCTTGAAAATGGTTCTGAATTTTTAATTAGTTGACCTTTTAGATCGAAAAAAGTCTCATCATCACTTACTTTCAAGCATTTAGCATTAATATATTCTTTATTAACAACTGACTTCACATCTTTAACAATAATAGAATATTCATCATCAAATTTATGATCAGGATTGTTTTCTAAACCAAATATTTTTATGGTTTGACATATCAATATCAGTGTTTTTACTCAGTTTATTATTGTTTGAAGCTTGCAACTCTTGTTTAACTTTGTTAAGTGTAAGGAGATTGACACCATCTTGATCACCAACGGGATTCCCCATCTGTTTTTACTAATTTATTTTGCATAACTATGTCACCAGAATTTATTATATCTTTACCACCCATGTTTAATTTTGAAGTCATGTGATTAGTACCATCTAATAAGAGGGTTTGGAGCCTTCATTGTCATATAATTAACCGAATCTTGAGCATTTGTTGGATCAGCTAGATTTGCTGATTTTTTTATGTTGCATGTCGTAATTACCATCTGAATCCAGTTTGAACCCTATTCCTGGTGGTCCTGTTTTTATGATATCACTACTATCAGTGGTGGTAGTAGAACTGCCATGTTCATTAAAAATACCCATTATATTATATCGTTATATTAAATAGCCCCATAAAAATTTCGTTTGATTAATTTCATAGGTTTTATCGACATATAAAAAATGAGTATGGTTTTTTGGTAGCCTTAATGTATTTTTCCTTATCAACACCAAGCTCTCTAGATATCAGATTTCTTTCATTAGTAGATGGAAAATCATAAACGCAATAATGCGAGCAATTCAATCTAATGTCTTTTGGCGTTTTATAAAAACTTTGACTAAGATAAATTATTGACAGTTTTCATGCCGTCCTTGAATAAAATAATCTACTAAATCCTTTTGATTTTTCTCACATACATAGTCATCAAAAATAACAACTCTTTGTAAATCTTGATTTTCTAAATTATTTTTACGGGGATAATTTGATCATTACTGGAAACTAAAACATCATAACCAACTTGTTTACTAATTTTATTCATTGTCTCCACCATGTTTTTATATTTATCCTGTTCAAGATTTTTCCCATATAAATGAATTTGATCGTAGTAAACAAGCGGTTTCGTAATCATATGATATAAAAGATTAGTTTCACCGCTACCGCTATTTCCGCAAATTAGCATACGAAATGTGTTCTTTGGCATGTATGAATACAACTGTTTGAAATTATCTTGTTGACTATTACCAGAATCGTAATTTGGTATATCCATATATTTATTACGTTATATATTAATGATAAGTTCAGATAAGTTAAGATAAGTTCAGATAAGTTCAGATAACATTTATATAACGTAATAATATATATGGATATAGAACGATATAAGAGACTCATATTCCTAAAATTGAAGCAGGAAAAATAACCAAAATTGTTCGTGATGTTATCAAAGATGAATAAAACATCAAAGCAGGATGTCTATGACAAAAAAAAGAAGAAGTTAAACCGATTACTGAACAATTGTGAGAAAGAAATCGATGAAATAAGTAAGTTGAGAGAGGAAGCAAAAGAAATACAAGCAGTCGTCCATATTATCAGCAAGTTCAACAATTATCATTGCCAGGGCCTGGCGGTGAACAAACAAAAATGGTGTCAGATATGGACAAGGTTTTACACCTGAAGACTTAGCAATTATACAAAAATATGAATTACCATTACCATCTGAAGTTTTTGATAGATAGCTATAAAAGATGCGGACACGGTAGTAAAATATCAAATAAATCGGGGCAATTGAATAAAGTATTAGGAGCGAAAAAGGGAGTTTATCTACAACAAATTTAGCAAAAAATAAAAATAAATAGATGGATATAGTAAGGAGATTAAAGCTATACAAAAAATACATAAAGCGAATAGTGTAATCGAAGAGGGTACAAAAACTTTGAAAGTTGGAAAGGGTATATATACACAACAAAACGAAATGCATACAAGATCAACCCAGAAAATGGCACATATGGTAATTTAATCATCGATATTCGCTGAATTATATAGACAACTCAAACTAATTGCTTACAAAGATGGTAAAAAGTATATGATAAACGAGTTGATTTTGATACACTTGATCTACTCACAAAGAGGTTCAATAGTAAAAAGAAATATAGTCCTTTATCAAAAATAGTATTTTAACGACCTGAATAGAATCAGTGAAATACCAATACATAGAACAAGTAAAAAATACAAAAAGATAGGTAGTGGGGTTGTCTATTTATACTAACCCACAGGATTTATTTTCACGTCTGGAGCTGTTTAGGAGGGTCAATAATGGCAGGAAATGATGGTGTAAGAGACGAATTCACAGAAATTGTGCATACATTAAACAAATTAGGTGTTTTAAATAACAATCAACTCAATGATCTTTTAAAAGAATATATACTCAAATAATATACTCTAGTAATATACAATGAACGAAAGAGCAATTCATATCTCATCCATCAACAGAATCAAAGTAGGACGAAGCAAAACTGAAGATTTTGTTGTTAAATTCAATCCAATTTTAAAATTAAACCCAGATATGCAGCATGAACTAGCTGTAGATCGTCTGACAATGACATACAGTTGGCATAATATTTCTTCGATATATGGAAATGATTCCATCAAATATTATACAGATGGAGGTCAGTCATGGGAAACAGTTTACTTTTGTTGCTGGAGATGTACAGTTATGATGACATTAACGATTTTTTACATCAATACATGGCCAAACAAAACCACAAAACGGGAGATGACTATCACATATCTATAATATTTATTTTATCATCGTATAAAGTTGTTGTGGAAGTTGATGATAATTATCAGTTAGATCTTAGAGGTACTGTATTTGGTGAGTTAATTGGATTTGAACAGAAGATTATTACACAAACGGAGTATGGATCAATGCTCCCAAATATTACGAATTCAATTGATGTGTTAAATATTAATACCGATGCTATAACAGACAGTATTGTGAATGGTAATAACAGTAATACATTGAGTGTTATCCCAACTGATAATTTAACAAGAAGCTTTCCATTTACTTTTGAAGCGAGGCGTGCTCTCTTTAGTCCTGTATCGTCAAATAATATAAGTCAAATGAGGTTTTATGTCTCGGATGCTTTAGATAGACCTGTGATTTTGAATGACATCGTCTGGTATATAACATTGATTCTAAGATTCAACACCTATTTAATCTAACCAAAGAATATAGAATGACAAGACAATGTGAATACAAAAAACATTACGACCCAGAAATGGATCGATATGTGAAAAACACATATTTATGGTGAGGGTATATCAGATGTAATGAAATCAATTGCCAGTAAAATATTTGGTAAGACAGTAAAAAAAACATTGAAAGCTGGGATTCAAAAAGGAGCTGAAAAAGCATTCGAAAAACGCAGCTACGAAAGCAGGTGATTTTGCAGCAAAGAAAGCAGGTGATAAAATAGTTCAGCTCTTAAGTAGAAATAATATAGAAACACCACCACCAACACAATCACTACCAACACAATCATCACCATTAACTGATTATGAGATAAATGAAAGAGTTAATCAACTACTTTCAGGTGGGAAACTTCGTAAGATGAAAATTATGTAATGTAATGATATATGTATAGAAATCCAAAATATGTTGAAAGATATGAGGATGTTGTTTTTGACCTGGAAACAGCTTTGAATACGACTGTTGTTAATAATGCTAGACAGAAAAAGGACGGCTACCGATTTGTTGTTGACAATTCGGGGAGGTAACCCCATTTGATTGGTACAATTCTCGGATATCGATAGATTTCAAGGTGACAAAAACAGCTGGTGGGAATTGTCGCGTTATCAAGCGAATAAACTACATAACAACAACGTTAATATGTCGACTCCATGATGATACAAAAGTCGCTCGTGTGAAGCACGAGGTCGTCAGTTGGTCACATGACTAATCTGGGTCATGTGACCAGCGGTCTAAAGTAACAACAAGATACATGTAGGTTTGTCACGCGTGTCACGCCACATCCCCTTCCCTTAACAAAACATAAAATAGAGAACATTAAAGTCAGTGTTCTAGACAGTGTTCAACATAGGTCATAATCATCTAGCCATGCCGGGGGATGTCTGGCTCGACTGGAACGTCTGGGTGGGGTGCCAGAGTCTGTTTCAATGCCTTCAGGTACTGAACGTGTTGGAGACGGTGTGTCACTCTCCCGATTTTCTGGTACGGGTGGATCTGGGTCCTGGTCTGGTGCGACATGAGAGCTACTTCCATTCTGTGCTTGAGTAGGGTTCACCTCTTCGATGCTGCTGCTTGGATCTGGTGGCGGTTCCAGGGTAAATCGCAGTTGGCGGCGGTTTCTGCGGAAGGAGCGCCCTTCTACTTCAACTTCATAGGAGCGCCTGCCAAGAGGACGTGTGCAGCGACCTGGGCTCCATTTCTTTTCACCTGGTAGCCTCATGCGGACTGCATCACCAACCTGCAGGGGGGCAAGGTTCTTTGTTCCTCTGTTGAATTGCATGCATTGTAATCTTTTCCTAGCTGCCAGGTTTCTCGCTGTTGCCTGCAGGTCGCTGTTTGGTTTAAGCAACTTCTCAGAAGTTTGGCAGTAGAGTGCGGGTGCGTCGACCCATAAGCCTTTGCACTGGCGAGGTGCTAAATCCCTTCACTCGGAGTGTTGCGCCAATCAAGAATTGCCAACAATGGATCTTTCTTATCTTCTTTTGCTTTCATAAGCAGTCCTTTACAGGTTTTCACAGCATTTTCGATTTTTCCATTCGACTGTGGATACCGTGGGCTTGTCGTTCTGTGCTCGAACTTCCAAATGGTGGCAAAGTGTTTGAATTCTTGGTTGTAGAATTCAGGACCATTATCCGTGATCAGCATCTCCGGAATGCCATGGCGGGAAAATTGTACCTTGAATTGAGTAATCACAGCTTGTGATGTCTTCTTGTGGATCTCAGCTACTTCAAAGAAATTGGACCAGTAATCCACCATGATCAAGAATGTTTGATGCCCTATGACAAACAGATCAGCAGCAATTTTCTCCCAAGGACGTGAAGGCAAATCGTGTGGTTGAAGCTCCTCACGGGCCTGTGCTGGTCTGTATGTTTGGCATATGGTGCAACGCGATACGAAGTCTCTGATCTCGGCACTCATTCGTGGCCAGTACAATATTTCGCGGGCACGGCGAACGCATCCTCCAATCCCAATGTGACTGCTGTGGAGTTGATTCAGCATGTCCCTCCTAAGTGAGTGTGGTACTACAAGCTGTTCACCACGGAAGACCAAACCCTGTGACTCTATCAACTCGCTGCGCTCATCGTAATAAGGTTGAACAGCAGGTGGGCACTTCTTCTTCTCAGGCCAACCTTGCTTGATAACAACGATGAGTTCCTGGATATCGGGATCCGCAGCCACTTGCTCGCGGAATACATCTCGCTTAGGGGGATCAACTGGCAGGTGTTCTTCATGATCCACTGTCTCGAGTGCTCGAATCTCACAAAGCTCCATCTGTGCTCCATCTGTTGTCTTCATATAGGCACGACTCAGTGTATCAGCAATATACATGAGTGGGCCCTTCTTGTACTGTACATCTAGATTATACTTCTGTACGGCCAGACGCATCCGTTGCAAGCGCTTCGGTGACTTGTGAATCTCTTTCTTGAAAACGGATTTCAACGGCTCGTGGTCACTTTCAATAGTCACTACATCACGTCCATACAGGTATTGGTCAAATTTGTCGCATGACCAAACGATGGCCAGCATCTCTTTTTCTATTTGTGCGTAGCGCGTTTCTGTGTCGGTAAGGGCACGGGAAGCATAACAAACGGGCTGACCATCTTGCAGGAGTTACTGCCCCCAGACCAGACTGGCTTGAATCACACTGCACAGTGACTGCTTGGTGACGTCATAATAGCGAAGCACGGGTGCCTCAGTCAGGAACTTCTTGATAGTGTTCATGGCAATGGAGTGCTGTTCCAACCACTGGAACTCTACATTTTTGTCCTCTAGCCGTTCTGAGCGGTTCGGTCATCTCTGATAGGTGGGGCATAAACTTTGCAAGATACGTCACCATCCCCAAAAATCGCTTCAGTGCAGTGACATCTTCGGGTTCAGGCATCTGCAATATGGCCTCAATCTTCTCGGGGTCGGGACTTAGGCCTTGTGGAGTGAGTATGTGACCCATGAATTCACACTTGACTGGTGTCGTCGCACTTTGGCTCGGTTTAACTTAAGTTTCCACAGGCGGCACTTCTCAAGAAAGGCACGTTCATTTCTCTCCAGGCTCTGGTTAACATCGTGATCAGTAGTGCCAAATCCAGCAATTAGAAAGTTATCTGCAATAACTTCCACTCCTTCCAGGCCTTCCACAAACTCGTGCATTGTACGTTGCCAGACTTCTGGTGCTGAGCAGATACCAAATGGCATCCTCTTCCACCTGTAACGCCCAAATGGTGTGTTAAAGGTGGTCTTGTAACTTGATTCAGTGTCAAGGCGTTTCTGCCAAAATCCGTCCTTTGCGTCCACGACTGTGAATTTCTTTGCTTGAGTGAGTCTGGTCGCAACTTCCTCTACAGTTGGCATCTGGTAGTGTTCTCGACGGATGGCTCTGTTTAAATCACGTGGATCCAAGCAGATACGCAGCTTGTTCAGCTTGGCCACAACCAACATACTGGAAACCAATTCGGTGGGTTCACTTACTGGAGCGATCACATCACTGTCAACCATTTCATCCAGTTTCTCCTTAATCTGGTTTCGTAAAGCCACTGGTACAACGGCGGGGTGGATGCACCACGGGCGGCACTGCGTCATCAGTGACTATATGATACTCGCCTGGGAGGTCTCCCAAGCCGTCAAAAATATCCTTGAATTCGTCTAGGAGGTCGGCAACCTCAGTCATTGTTTGACATACACTGGCAGTGGACTTGTCACAGTCATTTATCGTGACAAGCCCCAGTTCCAAACATGTTCTGTACGATAACAGTGGTGCAAGGTCATCTTCAGTGATATTAAATTGTAAACACATTTCTTTGTCCGCGGCGCCATGTGGGGATTTCTGTGGACCCGAGTATCCTGCTACCGTTCATTTGTGTATGTTTTAATGAACTTGTGTGAGCAGCGATTGACTTGTTTGAACTCCTCATCTCCTGTGGCACGCCTGTATTCTTTCAAAGAAAGAAGGTTACATTCTGCACCTGTGTCCAGTTGGAAGGTCACCTGACTTTGGGTGCTTTGCTGGCCAACTTCCATGGTTATCAAGGCACGTGACCCAGTTCCTAATTGGCTTATACGAAAAACCTCATCAGGTACTTCTACAGTGCTCACTTGTGCGGTGGTTGATCGACACTTCGACTGAAAATGATTCTTCTGGCCGCACTTGCGACAGGTTTGCCCATAGGCCGGGCACTGGCGATTCGCATGATGATATCCACAGAATCTGCATTCTGGTCGATCACGAGGGGGTGGATCACGTGGTGGTGGATCGCGTGGCTTTCTTTCTTTCTGTCTAACGGCACCAACTGAATCCTCTGATCCGGTGGTCATCAGCTTTAACTGTTGGCTGGTCTGTTCGGCAGCTTTGCAGATATCTATTGCTTTCTGTAAATTCAGATCGTTGACACGCAAAAGCCGTTCGCGGACTTTGTCATCTCGGACTCCAAGGACCAAACGATCACGCAAAATCTCGTCCGGTGTAATTCCGTCGTGAGGACAGTTTTTTGCAATCATGCGCAACTCAGTCATGTATGTGGCAATGCTCTCGCCGGCCTCTTGTTTACGATTATTGAAACGATATCTTTCATAAATGACTTGGGTGCGAGGTTCGCAGTACTCGTCGAATTTGGCCAAAACGTCCTTAATGCTGTCTTCCTTCTCGCCTTCGTTCCAAGTAAACGTGTCGAAAGCTTTGACAGCGTCCTCTCCGATGACCGAAAGCAATGTTGACACTCGAACAGATCGGCTTGCTTATAGATTCCAGCGGCAATTTCGTACCTTTGCCAAATCTTCTTCCACTGTTTCCAGTTAGTAGACAGGTTATCATCCACGACAAGTGGTTTTGGCGGCGGCAGATTCGCCGGAGGCATAATCAACGGTGCAGTTGCTTGCGCTTCTTCGGGATCAGGCACGGCAGGTACAAAAACGCAGGTCACAGGTCCAGGTCACAGGTCACAGGTCACAGGTCACAGGTCACAGGTCACAGGTCACAGAGTCACAGGTCACAGGCCACAGGTCACAGGTCACATGTCCAGGTCACAGGTCACAGGTCTTTTCAAAACTTACACATTCCCTTAATGTCAATTGTGGCCACTGTAATTATTTTTTTGTCGATTGAAAATAGCGGACAGTGAAGTTACGTGGTAAATAGGCGTGAAAGCGCGGAAAATGGGTAATATAAGAGGCTTTCGTTTGAAAAAAAAAAAACACGACGGATTGTGCTCGGCAACTTTTGAGCAACTTTTGGCGTTTGGAGCAACTTTTTGCAGTTCTAGCAACCCAGTCGAGCAAGTTTCACCTTTCTGAGAAACTTTTGAGCAAAATATAGGTTTACAGCACATATCAAGCACGACTAAAAAGTGAACAATTTGATAGGAAACTTCAATTTATGCAAATTTATTGAATGTTTATCAACATTACAATTAACATACAAATCAACATACAATTTAAAAAATTTTGAGGCTTAGGTAGGGGTACATTTATTAATATTCACACAAAAGCTTTCTCCGTTTCAAGGTCTTCAGACTTATTATTTACTCTTCAACGAAAACCGGAAAGCATGTTCGGTGCACTTATGCATGACTATGACGTAACCTGGAGATGAAATTAATACAATACAGAGGATACGTGACATCAGTTATTACCGGTTATTCCAAGCTTTACACTCTTCCCCCATACCAAGAATCTGACAACTCGGTAGCTTCAACTTCCTGTGGACCTGGTGACCTGTGACCTGTGACCTGTGACCTGTGACCTGTGACCTGTGACCTGTGACCTGTGACCTGCGTTTTGTACCTGCCGGGATCAGGCATCTCTTTCGGCAGACTTCCGAAATACTGAAAATACAAGATGGGTGCCACGACTCTAAATTGACTCGTTTGTCCACAGTTTACGTACCAGCTTGGCTTGTAATCTTCCTAAATCTTCTGCTAGTGAAGTTATAGGACCAATTCTGACACCATGTCGCGTTATCAAGCGAATAAACTACATAACAACAACGTTAATATGTCGACTCCATGATGATACAAAAGTCGCTCGTGTGAAGCACGAGGTCGTCAGTTGGTCACATGACTAATCTGGGTCATGTGACCAGCGGTCTAAAGTAACAACAAGATACATGTAGGTTTTGTCACGCGTGTCACGCCACAGGAATCTCGCTGTTGATGATCATAATGGAATAGTCAACGGGAGTCATAGTTTGATCAAGAATTTTGATATTAAGTTGAACGGTAAGAAGGTGTACGACTGCAACGAGAGTAACCATGTTGTGAACATCAAAAACTTGCTTGAATATAGTTCATCTTATGCTCAAAGTACGGCTTCAAATGAATTTTTCTATCTTGATACTAACAGAAATGCACAAGAAGACAAGACAAATGCGGCTTATAATAAAGGCTTTGCAAGCAGAAAAGCTCTTCTGGGTGTGTCTAGGGTTGTTCATACTGAAGTATCGCTAAATAGATATTTCTTTTTTTGAAAGTCTTATGGGTGAGCTATTGCCGAACACCCGAGTGGAATTGAATTTAGAAATTGAGAGCGATGGTATATATATCATGGTCTGGTTATCCAAAAGAATTTAATTCATGGATACCACTAAAAGATGTTAAAACAATATAATACATATATATAATGAATACACAGCAATTCAAAATTTATTCTAGTTGAGTTATTAAGTGAAATCATGCAACATGAGCACAAGATCACTCTGTTGAATGAATCCATTGATGATTATCAATCTAAAATCAAGAAATTGTCTCACAAACGACAGTTGATCAATTTATATGTTCAGAAGATTGAGCAAATTGATGAAGATATCACCTGAAGGACCTGTTGAAAGGGATAACCTATGAGATTGTCCTGGATAAACATACCGGATCAGATAATGATCTGATGCTACATACCAAAGTCGATAACATGCGATATATCAAAACATTAATCTGACCAGATTTGAACGCATAAAAAAACAATATAATACACATATATATACAATGAATAGTGACGAGAATAAAGACAAGATAATTAGAAATGTTGACAAAGCTGTCAGGATAGTTGATAAAGAACTCGATATTTGTTATGAAGAAGTTGATAATCTCCATGATGAAATATCCAAATATTAATCATAAAATTGACATGTTAGAACATAAATCGAAATTATTGAAATTATATTCTAAAAAAGTACAGCAAATAGACCAAAATATAACTCTTTTAGAGCTTATGAAAATTATAACTAATGAGATCATTTACAAATGGTGTTTATAATAGTGAATATGATGTGTTAAAGAATACCAAAATGGATAATATCAAATATCTAAAACAAGAAAACA
>MU825684.1:0-12235 GCA_029204205.1 Desmophyllum pertusum | reverse complement strand
ACTTCTTGTTTCTCTTCAAAATAGTTTGATACCTAGTAAGCGTGACACGTGACATATATAATGTGCAGAAACCCACGTGATCTGTAATTAAATCATATTTAATATATTCCTGCGCATTTTATTCATAGCCTATGACGTCATGCCTATGACGTGACCGATTTAATTTATTCCTGCGCATTTTATTCATAGCCTATGACGTCATGCCTATGACGTCACCGATTTAATTTATTCCTGCGCATGCTTACGAGACCCCTGCGCAAAAAAACGGAGTAACCGGTGCGCCTCATACTACTGTCGCTTCAACTTAAAGAAGTAAGTATCTTTTATTTCGTTGATAGTTTGCTCGCCGTGTGGCCCTCTGCTCTGCGTTCGCAAATTTTAAAAAGAGAAATTAAATAAGCGCAATCATACTTTTACCATCGCTAGCTGCTGATCATGAGGCCGCAAACTTGAGGAGGCGGTTTGAGATTTAGACGAAGGAGTAAATATCCGACATCTTGACTCCGCATTGTTCACAGAATAAAAGTGCGCGAGTGTATCAACACAGCTAGCGCCATCATAATTATTTCCAGCAGCAGCCATTAAAGAAAGCGTAAGTTCATCGTTCTCTGACATTAGGCTCCGAGGACAAAGAAACATTTCAGCCAGATCTTCCCGGAACAGAACGCGTTCCACAACGGAACAGGACATACCCGCTTTAGACCTACGAAACTTCAGTTGTCGTAAATATGCAAATTCCACGAAGAGCTCGTTTTTTACTGTGAAATTGACACGGCTTCGAATACTCTGATGAGGTGCGATGAACATTTTTGTTGACAGGTACCGTCAAAATTCAAACCAATGGGAATTTCCCGTTGCTGGAGGACGGGAAATTAGAACGGATTCGTTGTATGGAAAGCGCACAGTCTAGTTCCACTCTCCGTTTTCGCACTCGCTCCAGACCTTTCGTTCAAACCGCGCGCAAACGTTTGTAAATATAATACCGCTGCACCAATGGGAGAGACCCATGGAAATATCATACCATTGGGACCCTTTCGATATATTAAAATTCAGCTTGATAGTGAGGCCCAGAGGACACAAACAAAAGAAATGAATAAACATGCTTGTTCAAGTTCCTTTGTTTGTGTCATCTCAGCCTCGCTACCATGCTGAATATTAATATATCGAAAGGACCCTATTCACGAGACTAGGACTTGCTAGACTTTCTAAAAGCCCTTCCAATATTATTTTTCCCTTTCGTTGGTTTTGGTTCTCCGTGCGACGTTCCTCGATCGTTGTCGCGCGTCGCCCGGTTTCGCTCAAAGAAGACGACTTGTGGCAAGTCTAAGGACTTGCATGCATACATACATACATACATTTTATTGGACACTCCCCATAGGGCTTTTCTGGCCTAATGACTTTGAGTAGCAAGAATTGTCAAAGAAAGAGCAAAGAAGATCGATGATAATCGATACGTCGCCTTTTTTTTCATCGGCTTCCTTACAACCAGTCTTTTTTTTAAGAAAATGGCGCAGTTAATTTTTCCGCCATCTAAGTTAGTGCGTCCTGTACAGTCCTTATATTTGACACACTTTAAAACAGCAAGAGGTTTAATGCATCTAAACGTATTATACGTCTCTAGTATAAATACGGTCAATTGAAATAAATTGATAGCTTCTTAACGCCACAATATAATCGCTGATCGATTCACCTGGATTCTGATGGCGAGTTCCGAAAGGAAAACTTATTCTACTATCTCCAATGGCGTTGGATTATAAATATGTATCTCTGGTAACTAACAAAATTACTCAGAGTGGAATATACTTCAGTTCCCTGATTTCAGTTAGAATGAATAGTGCTTTTATTCCTCTAACCACAACAGTGTCACTTATTCATGAAAACGCACACACGGCACAGACAGGTGTTTTAGAATGAAAAAACATCTACATTCTTTACAACACGGGAAGGAAAGGTCCCTATTTGAATGGACCGAAACGAACGAAAACTCCAGTTGCCACCATCTGGTTTCTAGAAACACGTGTTGAACAGTATGTCGACTAGACTATGGTGGAAATACACACCATTTCCTTACACCGAGAACGTCAACACTTGCATATGGTTTCTCAGGCAAAATGACGCATATCGACCCCTGACACTTGTTTCGCTAATACTTCTGGGTAATACTTTTGATCATATAACGCGCGCTCTGATTGGTTTTGCAGCATCATGCAGGATCGAGACTATGTACATGTAAACACAGTTATGAACGTTTCACTGTATTTTTGGTTGGCTTTATTTTATAAAAGTAGGAACTAGCCGCTTCCTCCTCTTTACATAGCCTGATTGCAACACTTGAGTAAAGTTTGGAGAGAAGATTTTGAATGTCTCCCAAACTTTCTCTTGTGTTTGCATCAATGTGCAACTATATTTCTATTTGTTAAAGTGCCTATGATGTAAAATATGAATGAAGGCTTAATTTGAAAGTCCTTTAAAATGAGTAATTAAAAGGTTGGCATTTTTTTTAATATCTATGAAAAATTAGCTGCCGTTATGAGGTCCATGTAGAAGAAAATTGCATGGAGACAAAATTTCACAAAATGGATAATGTCTCTGGAAATATGGGTTTCATGAAACTTTTCACAGATATTTTACGTTCTCTTTTTAAAATAAACTTAAAAATACATACCGTGGTGTTTATCATGTCAAACGACGTTCGGCCCCTTTCGCTATTTTCACTTTGCAACAAGGGCAGTTTTTTCGCAACAAAAAGTACTTATTTCTGATTCCGTTATGCAAACTGCACACACGATGCATACGATATCCTAGGATCTCCCTGATACCACCACGTGGATGGATCATGTAAAATAGAAATTAAATTTGATTTTCTGAATAAAAGAAGGTCTGGAACCGAGATTGCTACCATTGGCAACATCATGTTATTTAATAATCATGTGCATATATCATGTGCGAAAGCTTCATGAATCTTTAAGGTTGAGGGGGGGGAGCGGGGAACTTAACCTAAATGCCACATTTTATCTCGCGACTGAACATGGGTTAAATGGAAATATCTCGTTCAGCGTTGTTCAAGCAAGTCCGAAATGGGGTGATTTTTGGATATGTTTTTGGAAGGGAAAATAATTTTTTTCTCAAAGGAGTTGTAAAATTTAGGGAATGAAGAATTATTGAAGATTTAATGTGTTTTAAATTAGAATGTGAAGTTAAAAATTAGTAGATTGACACTAACAGACAGTTGATAACCACGCAAGAGCACCCGCGTGGGTATCAACTGTCTGTTGGTGTTCCAAAAATAATTTTATTTCTTCTATCCCTTCTTTAAACCTCTTAAAATTTCATTGACCATTATTTCCAGAGATATTGTCCATTTTGTGATTTGTCTCCATTCTGTTTTCCTTTTCATGTCAGTATGTCGTCGTAAGTCAGCAAATTTGAATAATGCACAAATTGAATATCTCTGGAATGCGACAAGATATTACTCATTTTTAAATGGACTTTCAAATAATCTGAATTTATTTTTTACCTATAGGCACTTACATGTAAAACAATGCCATCTGTCTATCTATCTGTCTGTCTGCCTGTCTGTCTGTACAGACAGACAGGCTGCCTGTCTGTGCCTGTCTGTCTGTCTATCAATTAATCAATCAATTACTTACAGCCTGTTAACTTGTGAGTCTGGCAAATATTCCCAGTGGTAGTGTCTTCATTCGTTTTTTGTCCCTAACTCTCTATAATTTTATTTAACATAACAGATCAATTGAAATACAAGGAAAAATTATAAGCAACATTTAGAATTTTGAACCCTATTCAGGCCACAGGTGGCCTAATCTGCAGATATTCGATTTATAACGGTTTGTATTGGAACGCAATGGTTTAGTTTAGATGGTCAGTACTCCATAAGGCAACTTACTGCAGAAACATTGTTTGTTGTTTGGCAAATAGCGAAAATTAGTTTGCCCGCCATAATTTCTACTCGCGAAATTTACCGGCAGGTACAAAACGCAGGTCACAGGGTCACAGGTCCAGGTCACAGGTCACAGGTCCACAGGTCACAGGTCCAGGTCACAGGTCTACAGGTCACAGGTCACAGGTCACAGGTCACAGGTCACAGGTCACTAGGTCACAGGTCACAGGTCACAGGTCACAGGTCACAGGTCACAGGTCACAGGTCACAGGTCACGAGGTCACAGGAAGTGAAGCTACCGAGTTGTCAGATTCTTGGTATGGGGGAAGAGTGTAAAGCTTGGAATACCGGTAATAACTGATGTCACGTATCCTCTCTGTATTGTATTATTTCATCTCCGGTTATGTCATAGTCATGCATAAGTGCACCGAACATGCTTTCCGGTTTTCGTTGAAGAGTAAATATAAGTCTGAAGACCTTGACGCGGAGAAGCTTTTGTGTGAATATTAATAAAATGTACCCCTACCTAAGCCTCAAAATTTTTTAAATTGTATGTTGATTGTATGTTAATTGTATGTTGATAAACATTCAATAAATTTGCATAAATTGAAGTTTCCTATCAAATTGTTCACTTTTTAGTCGTGCTTGATATGTGCTGTAAACCTATATTTTTGCTCAAAAGTTTCTCAGAAAGGTGAAACTTGCTCGACTGGGTTGCTAGAACTGCAAAAAGTTGCTTCAAACGCCAAAAGTTGCTCAAAAGTTGCCGAGCACAATCGTCGTGGTTTTTTTTCAAACGAAAGCCTCTTATATTACCCATTTTCCGCGCTTCACGCCTATTTACCACGTAACTTCACTGTCCGCTATTTTCAATCGACAAAAAAATAATTACAGTGGCCACAATTGACATTAAGGGAATGTGTAAGTTTGAAAAGACCTGTGACCTGTGACCTGTGACCTGTGACCTGGACCTGTGACCTGCGTTTTGTACCTGCCGCGAAATTTACCTTATTTTGAAGGTTGCACAAGAAAAAAAGAAGAATGTTATATCCATCGCATGAAACATGTGAGTTCAATTTTGTGTCACATGATTTTTTTTAAAACGAATTTTGAAGAAGAACTGAACGGTCATTACATTGCGATTGTGCACTTTTATTACACTTATTCTTCCATCACGTTCAATAAACAAATTTCTTGTTTATCTCTTGTCCTTTTTTCGAGAATATTCAGTTTTTTTTCGAAAGCGCTGAAATATGTTGTTTTTGCCACTGCAAATTTTTTGCAAAATTGCGAAATAAAATACTCGTGAAATACACCATTTCCAAAATCGCAAGATTTAAAACTCATCGCAAAAAAAGTTTCCTAACTCAAATGTGATTTTATGCTAGTTTGAAAGTTCGAAAAATTTAAAGTGGCAAGCCTTGCCATCCAGCCATACAAATCCTTTAAATTTTTCGAACTTTCAAACCACTATTAAGTCTTACGCTCACATCGGCGGTCTCAAATTGGCAACCTTACTAATTTTATCATGCTCTTTCCATTTCTGGCAACCATTTTGTTACTACCACCTATTTTTATGATTGACATGGTCATGTGACGTATTATGCAAAGGGCCTATTGGCTGATTTCTTAGAATAATTTGTAAATACAAATAATAAGAAAAATATTGGTGGATTTCATCAACATTACAAAAACTGTTTGCTTGCATGAACAACATCAGAAAATTAACAGGTAAAAGAACTGGCAGAAAGAAACGTTTTGTCCAATTTGTCCAGAAAATTACAGTATTTAGGTATGCCGCCGCCATGTTTGTGTCCTTCAGAGGGACACAAATATGGCCGTCATAAAATGGCTATGCCTTAAATTGATACCCCAAAATAAGATTAGGCCTACTATAGCACTGATTAGCCCCGAGAAAAACACTGATTATAATAACTTCATCGGGCATTGTGGCGTATTTTGGCGGGGCTAAAATGGAGAATTCAGCGGGCTAAAATATATTTTTAGGCCCGCTGAACTGAGCCAATCAGAAACAAGAAAATAACGTAGCAGCCATCAGAACTGGAAACCATTCACTGTTTCGCGCCGTTTTTCTTGGAATTCAAAGCGCCGTTGACTCGAAGTGCTGCCATTGTTTTTTAGCTTTATATTATCAACTGGCTGAAAAGCTAACGAAGAAGCAAATTTTCAGCCTTCTCAGTACAGCTAGTTGAAGAGGACTTACAGAAACTCGAGGAAGAATCCATACACGGCGGCGAATTGAATGTAAGTTTGTCTTCTTCGATCGAAACCCGCTCAGTTCAGGCAAAATATTTTATGGCCAAATTGCCAGTTCAGTAATTGCATGATTAGTTCCAACACTTCTAGATGACTATTTATTTGCTGTTGATGGAATTCTGTAATTTTTTCCTTTCAAGAGAACTTTAGAGCACAGATTGTTTCGACGAATTTTGCGGACGGTTTTCTGCCTAGTTTTTACAATCATATGAAATAAACGTCGACCCGACGCCGGCAGTGTTCAAGATATCGCTTACTGTCTTTGATTCCTTTTATAAATGCCCTCTGAAATTATTATAATAGTAATAGAGTTGGATGTTCTTGGCGTAAATATGTTTTTGGCCCTTCTCAGTCCTCATTTTAGCCCTCGCCGAGGCGGCTCGGGCTAAAATGAGCCTGAGTCGGGCCAAAAACATATTTACGCCCGCGAACATCAACTCTATTGTTATATTAGCCCCGAGAATAGCACCCCGGTTAGCCTACTATAGCACCCCGGTTAGCCTACTATAGCACCCCGGTTAGCCTACTATAACTCTGAGAATGATTAGCTTTCTTTTGTGGTTTGGGGTAACGTCTGATCTTATTTTGGGGTATACATTCTAGTCACGACCGTCATAAAATTGCACAAGAAGTAGAGTAGATTCTACCGTCAATATCATTAGCTTTCACTTCAAATCTGTTTAGACATCACTTCTAAATTATTATCACGTCTGAAAATTTAAGAATAATATAAAAATATCCGTGACATCACAAATTTTCAAATAGCTTTATTTCCAAAAGGAATCACTGGATCGATACCAAGCTTTGCATAGAGATTTAAAATGATTTCCATGTCTAGAGGATATAAAAAGAATAGCTTTGTAGGATTAACAGTTTAGATTTTAGAAGTTTGATGACGTCAGATGAAAACAAAGAATATCCCTGTTCATTGAAGAGGCAGACGTAGGACGTGAATGAACATAAATAAATAAATAACTGCGCATTATTTATACTCTCTCGACCACGCTAACGAACCAATTGTGAAGACATACAATTAACGCCCCGAATGAAGGTTTATTTACGTAATCCATGAGTTTTTTCGATCTAGATCTGAAGAATCGATTCATTAGCCTGCGTACATGCATACGCCCATCGGCCATGTGTACGAAAAAACTGGTTACATGTGAAATCGCATAGCTGTAATGTATTCTCCATCCCCATTCTCATTCGCCATTCCTGTTTCGCTCTTCCATTCTCTGTTTTACTAACATCCAATTTCTAAATTTGTGGGCATTGGAGTTGGAATAGGTCAACATAATTAGAATATTGGCAATTGTTGTATAATCAGGCAAAGAAAACAAACAAAAATACTTACAGTCCTTTCAAGGACTTCAGGTTATCAAATATTCCATAATTAAGGCTGCTAAGTTCGTTTTGCTGGATAACGACCTGTAATTAATTTTACGAAATCCTAATTATATTTAATTAGTTTAAAAAAGCAAATTAAATATTAGAAACATAACACGGCATCGAGCTGTAATGCGCTAGGTTTTGCTCATTGCTGTGATCAGAACATAAATGACATGACGGTATGGCATGTCAGCGTCCACATGCTGATGGCTGTTGCTCTTGCGGAAACGAATGGTTGCTGTATGATTGCAGTCAATGTAAAACTGATTATCTATTTTACTTAGAGTGAAAGGATGTTTTTTTAAATGAGTTGCATGGGGTCAGCTGAACTACGACCCCATTCGTGCCCGTCCTCTTCATTGATCTTAATTTACATTACTCGTCATAACCTGACAGCTGGGAAGCGACTCCTAGTGCTGGTCTCGCAGACAGACTCTTCATAAAACAACACTGCTCATCGAGGGAGAACTCTGCGGATGGTTACTTTAAAGACTTATTTCGTTATGGGTTTCAAGCGTCAGGAATCGAGGCAACCAGAAAGTCAGAGGCGAGTTCCACAGGGCTGTGATTTTTCCCCGTTAAGTCTTCCACTTTTGGCGGTAACACTTGTGGTGGGTTTTTGTTTGCTATTTCCCTCCGATTGTAAATGTATGTACTATGAGAATTGTATCAGTATAAAGCACAGAAATGAAGCCAGTCCACACGGGAGCTAGCTGTACATGTTTTGAAAAGAAGTTCATTTCCGCTCGCAAAAAACGATTTTCTTGAAAAAAAGAAAGAAGTTGTAACCACAGCCTGTTTTCTGTAGATATTTTCCAAAGAGTTCGCTTTCCTCGAGAAACAAATTAAAGACTTAATCGTGCTTTATTATTTTCTTAAGTACTAAGGAAGTGACGAAAGCACTCGAGAACCAATGCAAAAAAAAAAACAGCCATAAGGCGGGTGGTTTGCTATTGACTTCTTAGTGCTCTCTTCTTACCTCGCATGCAAATAACAGAACAAAGAACAATTTTTATTTGGGAAATATGTACTCCTTTTACATAAATAAAATATAAACCCGCCCCTCCCCTTAAAATCTGTCAGAATGGAATATATGAAGTAAGAGAAGGCGGAATTACTCCAGGTTTCTTGCCAAAAAAACTGTATAAAGATAAAGCTGGTTTAATCATGGGCTTGACAAGGGAAAGCCTGAAATTTGAAATAAACGCCCAGGTCGCTTAATCGAGGAAATACGGTATGCCTATCAGTTTAATTTGTAGTTATTGCGCACTAGAGTTAGGTCGGAACTATACACAATAATTTAATGAGTTGGTTTTTCAACAATTAAAATTGCAATGAAACGCAAGTGAAGGGCAAGTGCGCGAGCGACTGATTACGAGCGCGAAGGACCATGGGAAGGAGAAAGCCATTTTCTTGGAAATAATAGAGACGTCTGGGTACGAGGCTGGTAATGTCTGGCTTCACGCGCGCCAGGTACGTAAGAATTAGTGGAGAATCAGTGAATCTTAATTTACGTAACCCATGATAAATACATTTCTAGTTAGCAATAAAGATATAAAGAATCAATTCATTAGTCTGCCGAACATATGCCCATCGGTCATATGTACGAAAACTGGTGAAACAATGTGAAATCACATAGCTTTAAGATAATCTCCATCCCATTCTCATTCTCTATTCGCCATTCCCAATTCTCTATTTCCAATCTCTGTTTTACTAACATCCAATTTTCTAAATTTGAGGGCATTAGGAGTTAATAGATCAACATAATTAGAACATTGGCAATTGTTGTCTAATCCAAAGAAAACAAACAAAAATACTTACAGCCTCTCCAAGGACTTCAGGTTATCAAATATTCCAGAATTGAGGCTGCTAAGTTTGTTCTCGTGTAAATCCTACAATTATTAATTGATGCATTACTTTAAAAAAGCAAAAAAACTCTTGGAAGCCGACATCAAAAATGTAACTATCAACAATGAGATGTCAAGATATTATGCTCCTGCATTTAACATAACGCGATTAGCCGGTCGAACCTAAGAGAGTGTGGAGAACACCCCATAGGGGTAGCATTTGAACACACCAAGTGCAGCAGAAATGTAAACAGTTCATTATCTATCTCCACGCACTGGAGTACAAATAATGCAGGTATTTTGTACTGTTGGAAACTGGTTAAATAGTTTACTTAATTTCTAGCAAGAGGTGGAACAAGACTCCAGCGTCATGAGCTTGCTGTGGAGGTTAAAATGCTCCTGAAGGGTGTCGATCAGAATTGTTCTGGCACAAGCTACTCAACTTTCAACTTCTAGTGCTGGAATTGTAGACAGAACTCTTAAAAAACATCACTGCTCATTGAGGGAGAACTCTGTGGACGGTTTTACTTTTAAAAAGAACATCTTTCCAGGGGCGGATCCAGGAATTTTTTATAGGGGGGGTCCCAGGGTTTTCCCGAAAATGTGACGTAGAAGGAGAATTTTGGAAGTAGATTGCAGTAGCTATTCCGCTTTTCACACGGCGTAACCTTGTTTTCAGGGTGGCATGGGAGGGGGTAACGCCTGATGGGGGCGCTCCCCTCCAATTGGGGGTGTTTGGTTGGGGGTCTCCCACACAAACGTTTGGAGATTCAGGCTCTGAAGAGTGCATTTTGGTTGATCCTGGAGATGGTTTTGCTATGGATAAGGTGAAAGCACAAAAAACCCTCAGATCTGATAGGTGGGGTCCGGACCCTCCCCCTCCCCCGACCCCCCCCCCCCCCCCCCAGATCCGCCACTGCTTTATTATCGGTTTCAAGCGTTATTAGGAATCGAGACGACCGAGCTCAGAATGGTGGGATTTGTTTCCTATTTCCCTCCGACAGATTGTTATTGTTGATAAAAAGAAGTTCATTTCTGCTCGCACTGATAAAACTTTTTTCGTCACAACAAAAAAGTTTTGTTTTCTTCCGCGGGCGCGTTAGTTAGTTGTAAATATTTCCAGCGATTGTTTTTCTGCTTAATCGTGCTTTGTTCTGTTATTAAGCATTCAGGAAGTGGTTTTTTTTTTTGGGGGGGGGGGGGGGGGGGGGGGGGGGGGGGGGGGGGGGGGGGGGGGAGGGGGGGGGGGGGGGGGGGTGGGGGGTTCTAGAGTACTCTTGCTAGGAATAATAATCTTTGCGTGTCTCTGCTTAATACCTCATATATCCTTTTAAATAACAGAACAAACGAACTAATCTTGTTATTTGACAGTTATATACTCTTTTTACTAAATAAATAAACTATCCGTTCGGCCTCAAGTAAACCACAGACGACAAATAACAGGTATGTCCCATTGACAGTTCCGTATCTAGGAAACATGAAGATATTCACGAGGAGTTTTGTTTCCTCAACAGTAGACTAGCAAGGAAAATTTTAATGAGAGAGTGATACAAACGTGAGGTGATAACAAACACAACATCATTTATGATGGCTCAAGAAAGGCATTTTTATTTACTTTTCCCTTTGTATGTGTATTTCACAGCACACGACAACTCGTGGATCAGTTATCCTTTTAGAATGATGACCAAGAAACTAGTATCTGGGCGAAGGGGTAACAAGAACTAGTTATCGGATCGATGTCGAGGGAACGCTTACATGCGCATCGCTCAAAGTAGTAGACTAATTATTAGAGAACAATTAGCTATTTTGCTTGTCATTTGTCCCCCGTTGCAAAATCTCTATGCCACAACGCCCAAATGTATAAGAATGCCTGGCTCCTCCACTCTCTTTCCATCTCGGCTTTTTCTTTCCTTTTCCTTCGCTCTTCTTTTTGCCTTGATTTTAAGGCTTATTGAATTGATAAAACTCGATGTAGTGAAAAATGCTGGCAATTTTCCCATGAACCACGTTTTCATAAATTTCATTTTTTTTTTTGTTCACAAGTGCTTGGAATTTTTAGGATAGTTTACGAAGAAAAACTATTCGAAATCAAAAACCGTCTTTTCTTAATTCTTAACATTGTTGAAAGATTAGTTTCCAATTACATCCAGAGCTGTTTGCAATTTGCACTGTTAATGTAGAGAACATGAAAGCCATATACTATAACAAATTGTCCTAGTTTTTTGTCTCGCACTGGGCTTCAATCCTCATTCTCGACTCTCCAGAGCTCTTCGCCCTTGCACACATGACTAACTAACATCCCTTGCGCAGGTCAAGAACCCGAATTACCAGTCGATGCTGGGCTCTCTTCTAATGTGCAGTTCTAAGCGGTATTTTAAAATCACACTCGTGTACAACATATTTTTTGTCTCGTTTTTGTCTCAGAATTGCGAGACAGGACTGCAGATTTCTAACGGTATTTTAAAATCACCTCTGTGTACAAAACATATTTTTTGTGTCTCGATATTTGGACAAATGATTCGGCCGGTCGTGATGTTATGTTATTTGGTACATGTTTTGTGTAGATTAGGGTTCTTTTGTATGTAGCTGAAGGGTATTGTTTTCTCCTTGGTTAGGTATTTGTTCGCTTGTGTTTTTAAACACGCGCGAAGACCAAGCCATTGCATCTTCAGGACGGAAGCGAGAGTAAAAAACATCCATGAACGCAAGGAGTGTGGAAGCCAGGGAAAAAGAGGTGGTAAAAAAGGGAAAGGAGGGGCGGAAGGAGATAGGAGGGGGGGGGGGGGAAGGGAGGGAGGAGAGGGGGAGAGAAGAGAGAGAGAGA
>MU825683.1:0-12286 GCA_029204205.1 Desmophyllum pertusum | reverse complement strand
TATCGCTGTCTCACTGCAATGTGTGGTTCCAGAAAATATCCATACCCCCCCCACGGAAGACATTTTGGTTTTCACCCCCCCACCCCTCAGGAATTTCCGTTCCAAGGGGGTCTTTGATGACCCCCCCTCCCCCCAGGAATTTCCAGTATTTTTAAACATGGATTCCTCCCCCCCCCCCCCCTCGTAAATTCCAAAAGGTTTTGTACCTAAAAAAATGAAGACTCAGTTACGCAAAATACCGATCGCTTTCATCAACACGCACACGGCTAACAGAGTTTACAGAAAGAACAAACAATGAACGTGAATCACAAATTTAATCCAAAGAAAGAAAGAATATCTTTCTTTCCAATCAAAAATTTAACTTACTTGTCTTGAAGTCTGATTATGTTTTTGTTTTCAAGACACTTTGCCATTGTTTAGCGCTTGCACGACGAAGGAAAATTCGAAAATCGTTCGTGTTCGTAACAAAGCTGAGCAACCTGGCTTTTCCAAGAAACAATGGCCAGGGGACTGGGAAGGAGTTTTGGTCGGCCATTTTGATCCCGTTCGGTTCAGTTCGTGCTTGCAAACTTCAAGAGACATTTTTTCTCATTTAGAGAGGCGGTAAACTCAGAAAATAAAAGATACATGAAAGAACAAGATGTTTGGGTTTATTTCAATGGCCAGAATGTTTGATTTGGCTTGGTTTCATTCCTCGAAAATAGAGACAAAGTACGTAAGTATTTCTTACGAATTTGTTGTGTTTGTTCAGAAGGGAACCCTCTGGAAAACAAGCTCTGCGTGAACCCCCCCTCCCCTTCGGAATTCCTGGGCCTTTAACCCCCCACCCCCTCGGAATTTCCAGTTGTCTTCCGTGGGGGGGGTATGGATATTTTCTGGAACCACACAATGTCATTTATACCCTATGGCTAGCTTGACGATATTTAAGACCACTTTTCAATACTAAGTGACTGAAACGCCAGAAAATATTGCTGTCGTTTGCATCAGCCTGACGGAAATAAATTCAGATGCTATATTTAACATTTAACTCAGACCTCTTACAGGTGGGGGGGGGGGGGGGGCTTAATAGAGAGGGTGCTGACTTCCAAAGGGGGGCTTATTAGAGAGAGGGGTTTAATAAATAGAACCTTTTACAGTAAGTAAACTGAACAATACTGCATCAACAAAGGTCCTAAAGTAATGTTTTAGTTTTTTGTTTCATATACATGTACAGCTTGCGGAGATGGTCAATAAAAAGTCATCAGCAAAATCAATGGTGAGAAAAAATACAACTTGTTTACTTGAACAGTAAGGTCTCATTTCATTTCTACTTTGACCATGAACTTGTTGAATGAGATCTGTTTTTATTTTTTCAGGCTTTGCATGAAAATGGGGAAAAGGAGAATGGTGATTGCCTTAACAAGACTACACTGACGATGCATTTCTTTGGCTCCAGGGGAACTGGCCAACTTACATCCAGCCAGTTTTCCAAGTATGTTCTCAATTAGATGTTATTGAACTAGCTTGTTCGGTCCGTATTGGGAAAATATTGGTCGAGTAATTTTTTTGCAGTTTTTTTTTCTTTTGTTCAATGTTTCATAAAAGGAATTCGGCGAAATGAGTTTGTGAGCGGTCCATCTTAGCGGTCCGTATTGCAAAATTTGGACTGCTCAGGGAACCAATCAGAATGCTCCTTTTCATCGTGGACCAGTTTGCCATATAATAAAGTGTAATTCATCAAGTTAAAACAAAGGGAATCATGATTGTGACAGGGTTTTGATATCTGATCAAAACCGCCATAGATTTGTGCGATTACATTTCTCTGTTTCCTCCTTAGTTTTAGTTTCGATTGAGAAGATATATCAAACCCTGGAGACAGTGTTTGGTCACATTTCCAAACCCCTCGAATTTCGTTAAAAATACTCCTCTGCGTGTCATATTTTCAACCCTCTTCTCGGGGTTTGGAAATGTGATCAAACTCTGTCTCTTGGGTTTGATATATATCAGGGCCCGCGCAGCACTTTTTTTAGTGGGGGGGGCTAATGCGAACGCGTCAGCGTTAGCCATCTAGGGGGGTCCGGGGGCATGCTGAAAATTGTGAATTTAAGTCCTCTGAAATGGCTGGAAATGCATCTAAAGTTAACAAGCGTGGTGCAAATTACCAACTTTCAGCGCTTAAAAAGTGACTGTTTTTAATACAAGAATCAACATTTATTATCCGGTCTTTAAATTCAGAGAGAGTTGTCCATTTTTCGAAAAGTAATCAGAGATTTTTGTAGATATTTTCCTTCCAACAGCCAGAAGCCTTCGTTAATTATGCTCATTTTACTATGCGCGCTTCTCTGTTGGTTATCACGCAGGACTCCCGTGCCTCGCGATGTCCAGAGCTGTGTATAATTCTCAGTTTCAAATATCTATGGCGATAAAATGTTGTCATAAAAACGTTTCTCTATAAAACGCAAGATACAACTGCTCAATAGCATAAAGTCAGTCAAAGTTATCCGCTTAACTCTTGATATTTGTTCAGTTGTAATCGCGTCTACTTTGCTAATGGTCATTGCGACTTTTGTCCGTTGCGAACTACTGCAGATCAAAAAGAAAATGTTATCACCAACTTCCAGTTAAAAACGTTAACTAGTCAGTGAAATGACTTCTGGAAATTTTTATTATTGTTATTTTTTAGAAAAGCGGGGGGGCTAAAGCCCCCCCAGCCCCTCCCCCTGCGCGGTCCCTGTATATTATTACAGTTTATGAGATGAGTCGTTAAGCCTTTTGAAGCTGGAGGTCACAAGACCTACATTTACTTTCACTAAAAAAAATATTATTTTTAATAATATTAAAATAATATTTATTTATCATAATTTATGGCCTATGGTGTAAAGGCCTCACAAACTCAAAATTACCCAGCAACACACCATTGATTTCATTTTCATTCTATTCTTGTACAGGTTTATGCAAGATCTCCAGTTAGAAGTCTTTGAAATGGAGATATCCTTTACATTAAAAAATAATGTTAGTTAAATACCAACAAAGAGAAGACGTTATATTAGCGAGCTGCTACTGACATTTCTGAGATTGATCATTGTAGCATCTTAACACAGACAAATCACTTGACAACTGTAGCACACTTTTTTGAAGTGGAGAAAGAATCAGAATTTCTAGTTCGGAATTTGGATTTGATAAAGAACGGAACTTGAGAGAAAGATATTATTCAGTCAGTGACACAAGCTACTCGGAAAAAAAAATAATGAGTTCTCCTAACAGGCAGTTGAACCTATGACCTTCCGCACACTGGTTGGTTTCAGAGTAGCTTTAATTGTGTCACTCATATTTCTACCAAGCATAAGATTCACCATCATTTCTTTCTACATATCTCGCATATTGACAAAACTGGCTTTATGCGGGAAGTTTGTCACATTTGAACCTAGTTTTTTGGCCTAAGCTCCCACGAGTCTCCTGTAGCTCAGTGGTAGAGCGTCTGACCAGTGTGCGGAAGGTCTTAGGTTCGACTCTTATTGGAAGAACTCAGATTTTTTTTTTCCAAGTAGCTTGTATCACTGATTGATTAATATCTTTCTCATATTTCTATCAAGCTTAGTAAAATTCACCATCATTTATTTTCACACAAAAGGGAACTGTTGAGCCACCTTTTAAAGCTTAAACCACAAGAAGGGAAGTTGACATTATTTATTTTAAAAGCCATCTCTTTTGAATTCCTTGACTCTGTCCACTTTATGGAATACTCAAGAGGAATGCCCACCATACCAGAGGATAGTTTTGCTCGTCTGTTGCTGAGAAACACTTCGCTAGAAGAAGAGGAAATTCAACAATACTTGGACAGACTTTTTAGCAGGCTTAACCAAAGAAAGGTGGGAACTCCAATTTTAATTGTTGTGATAAAAACACCTTATTCTCGCTAATTTTCGCGCGTACTTTATAATTTCGTGAAAATGATAGAGCCATATTTCGCGAGTATTATTGTTCGCGATTATGGACCCAAAGGGTATTCAATTTCGCGTACAAAACAGGTAACGTACAAAACACTTGATAAGTACGTTATCAAGGTTGGTTAACTTCACACGAAAATGCTCAGTTCAGTAAAGCATTGTTTTTCAACATATGATTTCTTGCTTGTTATTTAGGGAAACTGTTCCAAAAAGGTATTTACAAAGGACCTCTTTCCGAATATTACTGTGTCAATTGTGTATTAAATTTCGCGTTTTCAATTTTTGCGGCAGCTTTTTTTCGCGGTATTTAATTTCGCGAATTTTTTTCAATCGCGAAAATCGAAAAAATTAGTAGTACTCGCGAAAAATAAGTGAAAATATAAGCTAATCATTTTCTAAAATTTTAGTTATATAACTCGCGCTGTGATTGGTTGAGTAGTCCTTTTGCAATAAATTTAGTTCCAGCCATCTGAATGGTGAAAGAATTCCCCTGCAGCTCTCCTTGCGACCACTCTCGTACGCGATCAGCTGAGCTCTAGTTACGACGTTTGAATTGTCATTCAAACTGTGTAATTAAAAGCTCTTGTAAGCGACCGCTCCCGTAAACAACCGCGACCACTTTTGGGAATTACCAACTGGTAATTTCCTTTGATTTTAGCTCTCGTAAGCGACCACTTGTTGTGCTACACTGTACATATTTATGAGACATTGTAATCATCTGAATGAGAGAGCGGTCGAGACATTTTTTCTACTTTTTCCCCCCGTTTTTATCAAAGTAAGACCACGACGATGGTACTTTGATAAAACGCGGTAAAAAGGTAGAAAAAAATGTATCGGCCGGTGCTTCGAATCACGGCTGTGATTGGCTAGGTCTGAAAAAAATGAAAAAATAAGTTTAAGAAAAGTGGAAAATAAGTAAAAAATAAAGCCTTAGCGGCCATGGTTCGAGTGCCCGCGCTGTAATAACATTTACATATCCCGAGCTTTATGCTAAAAGTTCTTGTAAGCGACCAGCCTCTATTCAGTTTCAGCGCGTGGTCGCTTACGACAGCCCATTCTCGTAAGCGAACAGCTCTAGTTACGACCACTTTATCGAGTTCCCGGGTGGTCGCTTACGAGAGCTTCGACCGTATCTGGTATAACGGTGTTCATGTATTAACCTTTGTAAACCTCGTTTCTTGTATAGGGCATTACCCTGGAACAGTTTCTAAGCTTTGGAATGTTTCTCAACAATTTGGAAGACTTCGCTTTAGCCATGAGAATCTACTCCATTGCTGGACAAGCAGTCACGCAAGGTAACGCAACTAGCATACTCTCATGTTTATATCCTGCTTTGTGTGGTTTTTTAAAGTGATAGTCGTGTGAACAAGTGTAACCGCGTTTCCGAAAAGTATCGGGCGTTTTTTTGTTTCCCGGCGTTGTTGTCACGGTTTTTTTTTATCTCCTCTTTGCCATAAATTAAGCGAAAATTAAATTTAGTCTAGTAAATTGAGAGCGACAGGATGTTGGAGTGGCAGGATAGAGGCCTTAAAGTCCCTTCCACACGAGCAAGTTTTCTTTGGCAAGTTTTCCTTGACAAGTTTTCCTTGCTCGTGTGGATAAACAACAAATTTAATTTGACAAGTTTTTTCCTTGACAAATTTTATTTGCTCGTGTGGACGATAAACAATTTTTCTTTGACAATTTTTCTTTGTAACAACAATAATATTGTACAGCGGATTATCGTCTTTAATAGGATCCAGGTCGCGAGCAACAAGATAAGGCCGTTGGGCACCAGGGATTCCTTGTCAAGTTTTCCCTTGTTGCACGTCCACAGCGAAACCAAGTTTTCGCAAACTTGGCAATTTTTTTCCTTGACAAGTTGTCCCTTGTTCAAGAAAAACAACTGGCACGCTTCGTTTTTTGAACAAGGACACTTTGTCCAAGGAAAAAATTGCCACAATTTCCCTTTCCACACGAGCAAGGAAAACTTGTTCCAAGGAAAAACTTGCTCGTGTGGAAAGGGGGCTTAAAAACTGGCCGAATCACCGGATTATAGCATCAACGCCTAAACCACTCGGTTACGCTGCCTCCTGCCAGACGTGTATACCCCCCCCCCCCACCCCCCCCCCCCCCAAAAAAAAAGAGAGGGAGAGAAAAAGAGAGAGAAATATCCTCAGACAAACACTCTATTTCGTGTGTCAAGCTTGCGCTGTTCTCACATGCGGAATTCAACGGGAGGCTGGTCGACTTGGTCTCGCGTGTTCTCTATGTTTTTACTTTCTTTTTGTTTGTTTTTTCAACAAAACTGTCTTCACTTGGTCGTTTTTGAAGAGATACTCTTGTTCGTTCTCGATGCTTCATTTAATCACGTTTTTGGCGGATGTTTTTTTTCTGTCTAGTTACCCTCTTAACTGTGGCGTCTGATCTTTATTTTACATACATGTATTTTGGTTTTGTCAATCACATTGCAATCTACAATCACGCTAGGTTTGATAACCATCTTATTTACTTGCGCTTGTTATTGAACAAGGGACATTTTCTCCTCCCATAGTTTGTTGTTGATAACTGCTGTCGTGTGACATGATACTCGTTGCGTTAAGCAACCCATTCAAAAGTTGATGTTTGGCTCTTCTGATTGGATTACCAAGGGTGAATTAAATTGGTTTCCTGAATTAAATTGGTTTCCAACTTAAGAGGCTGTCTCTGTAAGATCCTCATAACCAATTTGGGCCACATAACATATTTCCTTGAAACTTTGCATGCGAGTAACACCTAATGTGGTTAGTTTCAAAATGCATTTCGTTTTGGCTCTAACTTTATTTTGACGGATTTACGAGGGGGGTCCCGTGGGGGTCCGAAATGGTGATTTTTTGGTCTTCAAATTTCCATTTTTTCGTAATTTTAACATCCTCTCACTTCCCTTGAAATTCATTGCCAGACATCATCCTGCCGTGTGGTGGTATGTATATGATCTGTTAATACTATGGTATTATTAAAGTTTCCGTAACATCATTTCAACTAGTTAAATTTTAACTTTTATGGTACCTTCATTGACAGCTTATACGAAAAGGTTAAAAGTGGGTGTACAAAAAATCATATAACTCAAAAGTTAGACTTTGCACAGATGTTTCGTTGCATTTGTGGAGAGATAAAGACTTGATCTTCAATGCTATTAAATAAAATTTTCCGGCCAGCAGGTATTATCGCCTAGAGGTCATTGTGAACTGTATCAGTATTTCAAAATTTTCTAATTAATCGGCGAAAAGAAGGTCAAACATACGCGTGAAATTTTGATCCAAATAATGTTCTTTTCCGTCATAATCACGTATGAATAGTTTCTAAACACGTTTTTACTGCTTTACTTTAGCAGTACTCGTCCAAATAAAGCTGGAAAAATCATAAAATGACCTCATTATTTATGCATATTGATGCTCAAAATGCAAGTAGCTGTCAAATTTACTCCACTAAACAGCCGATCAAATTTCTTGATATACAGATAGTTTAGCTTACTTATTCGATGGGGGAAAACAGTAATCCAAAAACAAGACAAAACAAGGTATAGATGGTATATTGTAACAAATTTAGACAGTCAAACAAATCTGAAGAAACTTACCCTTGATGACCTTGAAATTGACAACTCGCATGTTGGCATATTCGCCTAAGTATGTATAGCAGATTTCGCAGACAGTTTCGTTGAGATTAGATTACAGTTATAATTGTTGTTACAATTAGATCTATAATGATTAAAATTCACATAAAAATTGAAGCAATTACCTTTGTGATTGCGTGAACATTCTTCGCACACGGGACATTAATTCCCACTTGCCGTGACAAGAATCACACTGTTATTCAACAAGGTAACTGCTGACCAGTTAAACACCGACAATGTTCCCAAGACTAGGCTTGTCGATTGTAAAGATGATATCAATGGCCATTGCTGTCACCAGGTGTTGTAATCTGTGACATGGCGAGGTGGATACAGAAACTTTACGGTTGCAATGTACAGATGGGAAGTAAGAGGAATTCTCAATTAGGGGGGGTGGGGGGCGAGTAATTGAATAATAAAGTGACCAAATTACCCCCAAATAATAACTTTACTATAAGCCCTGCTCATATTTATGTACAGAAGGATTTTTTGGTTTTGCTTCACAAGAAGAATATTATAGGAACTAATTATGCGTTTCAAAAATGATTTGGTTACATTTTTAACAGTGTTTGGGCTTATATTCATTAGGGGAGGGATCTGAAGGTTTTTCCATTGTAGTTAATTCTGATTTGAGGCGATTATTTTCGGTAAGGGCGCTTATTTTCGGTAGGGGGGTGCTTATTTTCGGGATGGGTGGGGCTTACTATCGGTATATCACGGAACTGTGATGTACCGCATTTAAAATCATAAAATGCCTGCCAAAAATGCCTCAGATTATTCGAGAAAAGGTATACAGGCCAAAATGGCTAAATCACCAATTAGACACCACAATGTTATCATGTCTTCCCATCACTGTTTCCTACCGAAAACAAGCGCCCTAAATCAGAATTAACTACAATGGAAAAACCCTCAGATCCCTCCCCCAACGAATATAAGCCCAAACACTTAAAAAAAATCAACCGGCCTTCAAAAATGTAACCAAATCATTTTGAAACGCATAATTCGTTCCTATAATATTCTTCTCATGAAGCAAACCAAAAAATCCTTCTGTACATAAATATGAGCAGGGCTTATAGTAAAGGTATATGTTATTATTTGGGGGTTAATTTTGGTCACTTTATTATTCAATTACTCGCCACCCCTCCCCCTCCCCCCTTTGGGAATTCCTCTTACTTCCCATCTGAACATTGCAACCGTAAAGTTTCTGTATCCACCTCGCCATGTCACAGATTACAACACCTGGTGACAGCAATGGCCATTGATATCATCTTTACAATCGACAAGCCTAGTAAACTAGACATTCCACGGGATTCCCCGCAGTTATCATTTCTCGGAAACATTGTCGGTGTTTAGGTCAGCGGTTACCTTGTTGAATAACAGTGTGATTCTTGTCACGGCAAGTGGGAATTAACGTCCCTTGTGCGAAGAATGTTCACGCAATCACAAAGGTAATTGCTTCATTTTTATGTGAATTTTAATCATTATAGATCTAATTGAAACAGCAATTATAACTGTAATCTAATCTCAAGGAAACTGTCTGCGAAATCAGCTATACATACTTAGGCAAATATGCCAACATGCGAGTTGTCGATTTCAAGGTCATCAAGGGTAAGTTTCTTCAGATTTGTTTGACTGTCTAAATTTGTTACAATATACCATCTATACCTTGTTTTGTCTTGTTCTTGGATTACTGTTTTCCCCCATCGAATAAGTAAGCTAAACTATCTGTATATCAGAAATTTGATCGGCTGTTTCGGTAGAGTAAATTTGACAGCTACTTGTGTTTTGAGCATCAATATGCATAAATAATGAGGTCATTTTATGATTTTTTTCCAGCTTTATTTGGATGAGTATTGCTAAAGTAAAGCAGTAAAACGTGTTTAGAAACTATTCATACGTGATTATGACGGAAAAGAACATTATTTGGATCAAAATTTCACGCGTATGTTTGACCTTCTTTTCGCCGATTAATTAGAAAATTTTGAAATACTGATAGTTCACAATGACCTTTAGGCGGTAATACCTGCTGGCCGGAAAATTTTATTTAATAGCATTGAAGATCAAGTCTTTATCTCTCCACAAATGCAACAAAACATCTGTGCAAAGTCTAACTTTTGAGTTATATGATTTTTTGTACACCCACTTTTAACCTTTTCGGATAAGCTGTCAATGGAGGTAACATAAAAGTTAAAATTTAACTAGTTGAAATGATGTTACGGAAACTTTAATAATACCATAGTATTAACAGATCATATACCTACCACCACACGGCAGGATGATGTCTTGCAATGAATTTCAAGGAAGTGAGAGGATGTTAAAATTATGAAAAATGGAAATTTGAAGACCAAAAAAATCACCATTTCGGACCCCCACGGGACCCCCCTCGTAAATCCGTCAAAATAAAGTTAGAGCCAAAACGAAATGCATTTTGAAACTAACCACATTAGGTGTTACTCGCATGCAAGTTTCAAGGAAATCTGTTATGTGGCCCAAATTGGTATGAGGATCTTACAGAGACAGCCTCTTAAGCTTGGTTGTTTTCTATTCTTGTTTTCTTAATTATATTTCATTTTGTTTTTCTTGGTTTAATTTGAGAAAAAACTAAGTGGCCTAAGGAACCCATTTCCTATCAAAACAACAACGTCTAAATTTAAAATAAATACATATAATGTTTATACAAATTTAATCTAAATGTTTTTTATTTTATTATTATTTTTTATAAAAATAATTGACACTCCCCCAGGCCAGTGACAATAATCAGTGCAGTGACAATTAAATTGAGTGAAAATGTTTCTTGTGTAAAATATTGCTGCTGTAAAACATTGTTTACTTTGTAAAATTGTTTCCTTAAGATAAGAGCGCTTACTTTACTTTGTCAGGTTTTTAATTCTTTTTTTTTCGGTTTATTTTTTTCGGCGATCACATTTCCATTGTATTCGTTTAATGTGTTTCTGTTTTGCTGTTGGTGATTATGTTTTTAATTTTAGTACGTTTTCTGTTGTTATTAGAGATCAATTGGCATTTTGAATTTAACCAATAAAAAAAGCCTCAACTGTGCTTTATTCTGTAGCAAGCACCAGGAAGCGGAGAGAGCACGAAAAGAAGTGTAGGGGGAAAACGCGAGGCGATAGGATTTCCCTCACAAATTTTGCCTTTATTTTCAAACAAACTCTTCGGATGGCGTGAGCATTCGTGAGCTCCGTGCTTTGTACTAGCGCGTGCAGCACGTGCTACATTTTGGCACTTTATTATAAAATAGCTCACTTTGGACAAGAGTGACAGCCTGGATCGAGTGGCCGCTCGTGCGTTTTGTGGGATCATTTGAAGAGACGCGAAGATAAACTGCACGCGCAGATGACGAATTTATAGATGAAACTGAACGCGATGTTTAGTAAGGGAATAGTTAACGCGCCGAGTTCCATTGTTGAGTTATATAAGCATGCGGGAATTTTTAAGAACACAAGAGAAGTGCTTTAAGAAGCACGTTGCGCATGTTCAGTTCTGTTGTCACCGATTCTGGCGTAGCAGTCTCTGCCACACTTGATACATAATATAAAATCGGAGAGCTGGGAGAAAGCCTGAGTTTGCTTTCTCTGTCTCTTATGATTTTCTCTTCTCCGCCAGCTAGAGGTTCCTTTTCCTCTTCATCCTTATGACTTTCGAAAACTCGCAATCTGATTGGGCTACGGCGTGCACCGTCTAGCGATCGATAAACGGAAGTTCGAAGAACTAGGGCGGGGCTTGATGGTTAGGAGGCGGAACGCATCAGTCCCCACAACTCCACGCGCGCCGCACCGGCCCGATCAATGACGAGTAAGTTTTGGGGACGAGTAAGTTTTTTGTTGTAACGGCGTTCCAATGTTTAGATTGCGGAAATTGAATGAAGGTAAAATTATATCGGTAAGCCGCAGAGATTTGTATTGTATACAGTGCAAAACAAGATATGACTTGATTATTTCTTTTTTTCCTACGGCTCGCTGTAGCCAAGCAAAGCTGACGGTAAATTAAAATAGGGTATCCATAGGCCTTTTCGACTCCCGTTTGTTGGAGATGTTATCCCGGGAAGGGGGGGGGGGGGGGGGGGGGGGGGGGGGGGGGGGGGGGGGGGGGGGGGGGGGGGGGGGGGGGGGGGGGGGGGGGGGGGGGGGGGGGGGGGGGGGGGGTGGGGGGGGGGGGGGGTGGGGGGGGGGGGGGGGAGGTGGGGGGGGGGGGGTGGGGGAGGGGGGGGGGGGAGGGAGGGGGGGGGGTGGGGGCGGGGGGGGGGGGGGGGGGGGGGGGGGGGGGGGGGGGGGGGGTGGGCGGGGGGGGGGCGTGGAGGGGGGGGGGGGGTGCGGGGGGGGGGGGGGGAGGGGGGGAGGGGGGGGGGGGGGGGAGGGGGGGGGGGGGGGGGGGGGGGATGGGGGGGGGGGAGTGGGGGTGGGGGGGGTGGGGGGGGTGGGGGGGGGGGGGGGGGTGGGGGGGGGGGGGGGGGGGGCGGTGGGGGGGGGGGGGGGGGGGGGGGGGGGGGGGGGGGGGGGGGGGGGGGGGGGGGGGGGGGGGGGTGGGGGGGGGGGGGGGGGGAGGGGGGGGGGGGGGGGGGGGGGGGGGGGGGGAGGGGGGGGGGGGGGTAGCGGGGGGGAGCGGGCGACGCCCGCGGCGGAGGGGGAAGGGGGGGAAGGGGGAAGGGGAGGGGGGAAGAGGAGGGAGAAGGGGGGGGGAAGAGAACAGATAAAAGGGGGGGGGGGGGGGGGGA
>MU825682.1:0-12327 GCA_029204205.1 Desmophyllum pertusum | reverse complement strand
TCCCGGCTTACCATCGTGACATGTTTTCCCGCGCTTACGCACCGGGCGACATGTGTTTCCCCGCGCCTTATCATCGGTGACATGTTTTTTGCTTCATTTTGATTGTCACTACTGTGTACGTTTTAGAATATCGGCTCGACAGAACTCGGGTCATCAGCCCACCAGTATTGCATTCATGAATGTTTTACCGGTTTTTAAAGTTGTTCTATATTCCAACATAGCTTTTTGCCAAAATGTTTATTCTTCCTAAGGATTAAAGTATTTCCTTTGAAAGAAAAACCCACCACCCACTTGTCCTTAAGATTCCGTTTGTAGCATATTCACACCAGTTCTCGCTCTCCTTTTACATTTAGCCACCCGGATGTAGGTGACCCGCTGCGATATCGCTGGCGCGTTAGTTATGGATTCTTTTTATGTTACTTTTATTACAGATTGAAATGGAAAGTCAGAAAAAACACAGCGACTAGACTTGGAGCGTATCTCAGCAGACTTCAAAACAGATGCAAGAAGAGAATAACACACTAACGAAGAAACTCAAAGCAGCCAATAAGAAAAACAGAAAATTAGTTTATACCAAATATATATTTTTTTAAAAAGAAGAATGACGCCCTAATGAATAAAGAAATTGATTGAACTTGGGATTTTCTTGACTTACTTGCGATCAATTCGTGAGCTGGAGCTGTGGCCAAACGGAGTCGCAATTCAAACGGAAGGTTTGGTAAATTATAAATTCAGTGGGGGAACAAGTGCCGGGGTTTTGGCAAATCTTCGTTGTTTTTTGTTTTTTTTTTCTGTTTTCAAAGGAACTTCGAAGGTTTCCAGAATCTTTTTTATCCAATCAGAAAACTAGCGCGAGCCCCACCTCACGAGTTACCTCTGAAAGCAATCGCGCCAGCACATGGCGTTCATGTTTCGCCCTTAGAGCAACTTCGTGGTTCGAACACTGCTGGGCTTCAATCCCGTCTTGGAGGCGGTATTTTTTAATTAATCCTCAAACTGTTACTTATTCCCCCGACTGTACAAACATGTGTGCCGTAAATGTCAACTCGCGAGTACACGAAAAAATATTGGCGCAATGTTGCGACCATTTTTCGTAAACTTATCCCGGTACGCGCCGACCTTGGGAATCTTGCTTGTCCCGCCCCCTCTCTTCCTCCCGCCTCCCGTAGACTTCCCTGACTCCCGCACCCACCTTTACTTCGGGGTTCCCACCACCCCTCAGACCCCCCCCCCCCCCCCCCCCCCCCCCCCCCCCCCCCACCCCTCCGACAAACTAAGCCCAATTAAATCCCCTTCCGTTGTACGTCTCGTTCGGTAAGGAAAATTGTTTCAGACATAGTCTGTTCATACGGTAATGTTATTTCTATTCAATTCTTACATCACAGGAAATATTTTAATATATTAATTTATATTCTAAAACGTTTTGAAGAAAAGCCTTAACAACCTTAACCAAAAAAACTATTGAGCGAATTGTAGATTATGACTATCACTTTCATAAATTACCTTGAATATTTGATTATTCCTAATAGAAATATATTTTTTCCAAAGGCACTACATATATCGGTATAGTTATAACAATGAAAAACGAAATATTGAAAATACCAACCCGAAAAGAAAGTGCATATTTTTTACACGACTGTATCTTTTTCGTCTAGAAACAGAGCTACTGGCTTATAATGGCACTTTTTGTAACATTCCGACACCGGCATATTTGAACACGGTCTACAAACTACAACACCGACACCAACTAAATAACTGAATATGTATGAACGGGTTTATCGTTTTTTTAATCGCCACATCTTGTGAATTAGCCAAGATAAAACACCTCCACTTCATCAGGTGTGAAGTACGCAGTCCCAGCCAGGATTGTTCTCTTTTGTCTTGTACTCCACTTGGAACAGAGTAGTGGGTGCCAAAGTCTGTGTATGAATATGTGTTACTGTTCGCATTGTTGGCGATGTAGATTTCGTTCCCACCAAATGTCAGACCATAAGATGAGTACCTGTAAATTGCATATGACGGCCTGTGTCACCGCGCTTTTAAATGGTGGAAGTCTTTCTTTGTTGCGGAGAGAGAAAATGAACGCGTTGGAAGTAGAACCCCAGCTATTACTGGAATCTGAAACATCATTTGAAAAAACAAGATATAAATAAAAAATAAATGATATTAACAAGAGAGGGTAATAGGCCATGTTCGAGATCTGCATTTTTTAACGGCTTCCTCCATTGTATCCCAGTCTCTCGCGGTATAATAAATTGCCAGCACAAAGAAAAGTTCGCAAATTTGCATTTTTATCCTGATAGTCTCCATGCCAGGTTACATTTTACATGTCGAGCGTGGCATATTATCTTAGTCATTTTAACCAGCAAACCTTGTTATAATTAATATGCGACGTGTAATCACAAGGAAATACTAAGAGAGCTGCTCTATTGCAACACTAAGAAGAGCGTGCATGGGCCCAGAGGTTTTCTTCTTTTCTTTAATCTTGAGCCGCGAAGCGGCGAAAACAAGCCGCGAAGCGGCGGAAGCGAGTCGCAGAGCGACGAGAAGGAAAACCTCTGGGCGCAGTGGCTATGCATCTCACTTCCATGCTGGAATTTAGGTCAAGATCTGACCCTCGTCTCTGATTGGGTAGATATTTTAACGAGCCACGCCAATCATCTGATTGGTTTGCATGATTGAAACACACCGAGGGGAAGGTGAGGATGTTTGTCGGCATCACTGCGTGAGGTAAATTTGGACACTCACCACCGGAGAGGATAGCTTGTACGTGATCAATTAACGTCGCGCCGTAGCACACGTACAACGCTTTTATCGAGAGATATTTTGCTAGTAGCCATCTATACGTCTGCGAAAAGAAATGAGTTTGAGTCCCGAATATTGTCGCGCCGATCCCAGCTGTTAGATTCCTTCAAAAAAAATAAAATTAAATAAACTGTTGGAATAGTGTTGTTTATTGTCGCGACTTTCAGTTACAGTGCGTTGGTCCTGATCCAATTACAGCCGGGATTTATAGAGATGTTGTGTTGTCTCAAAGCTACTCAATTGTGTGACGCGGTTTCGATCCATCATTTGCTGGCATTTGTTTGTATATTATAAATGTTTTGCAACTCGGAGATTATCAAATACGAGAAGATCGCGCGTATAAAGTATATATCTCTTGACAGCCGCTTGACATGACCGACAAACCGGAAAAGGTCAACTGACAAATTACCAGTCTTCACCACCCAAGTGAAGAAAATATTCGCGTGAACAATATACCTTGGTCTACCCCACTGAACAAAATAAACTGCTGATCAACACGTGATATCTTAATTGCCATTGGCCGGACTCTTTAATTACTATTTTGAAATTTGACAGTTGGCGTCAGCATGGAAATGAGATCGTATCCACTGCCACCAGAGGTTTTCTTCTCTGCCGCGTCGCTTTGATCGCTTCGATCAAGTCAGAAGAAGGAAAGAAGAAAGAAAACCTCTGGGACCAGGGTATCAATCATTACATTAATACATTACGAGGTTGGTGGTAAGGGGGGGGGGGGGGGGGGGGGGGGGTGGGGGGGAGGTGTTTTGGCGGCATGCACTTTCCCTGGTACGTCTGAGCCTGTCTGAAGATTCCATGCCATTTCTTAAAATTGGCAGATATCATCGTCGATTGGCAGTATATTCATGGTTCATGCACTCCGCCTGTTTCACCCAATAAGGTTAATAACAATCATGCATTAAAAAAGTGACAATAGCTGTTTATTCCTCGCGAAGCGAGGTCGAGCGTACGAGGTTCATGAATTTTGTCGGCAAGGAGCACAGGCGGGATCAAGTACAGTCACATTTATTTATTTATTTATTCTGCCAAACACCATCCTTACGCGCCTGTCAATCTTATCATCGGGACCCGGCGGGTCCTTTTTTGTTGTTTCTTTCTTTTTAAATTACACTGCGAGTTGGACAAGGAACGACTCCTCAAGAATTGCTCCAAGCTTAGCGCAATGAAGTTTACATTGAATACGCGCGGTACTCAAAACGTTCAGCCAAGAACAGTGGTCCACATCGCGCAACTTTTCTGGCTTTTGTGTTATATTGGTATTAACATTACAGATTACCAGCCAGGGGAAGTTATATACACAGACGTGTCAGCAGAACTGAAACACCTCTTCGTTTTCGCGAGTTTCTTCGAGACACGTATTTCTAGTATTATTCATACCCCAAGAATGTCAGGGAATCCTCCAAAACACGTATTGGGTTCTTTTTGATGATGGTCACCGTGTTACGTTTACCATCACACCTGCTATGGAAGGTACTTGCAGCCCAGCTCGTGAGTGGAGGCGCGGTAACACAGCGTCCAATATGGATGTGAACCACCCACGGGTTTCAGAATAATCGAGAGTGAGTATAACTGAAGAAGAATACATTGCTTTGGATAATATTTGATGTCTCTGAAAGAGGAAAATAGTAATATAATTAAAGAAAGGATTGGTGTGACACTATCACTCCCTTCTCAGTTTGAACGCAGCAAAGCAAGTAATTAGTTGTTGGTGGCATGGCGGAAGGGTATCTTTTTTACATACCGAACGGTTCTTGTAGGGTTACACTTACAACTTAATTTTTCACTGTTTGAAGGTAATTTGGGTCCCAAATTAAATATCCCATTCATTCGGGCTTGAAGCCTGAAACTTTACCTTCAGCTGTATTATTTTTTATTTTATCGTTGGAAAGCTGATCTATTATATCACAACTATACTTTTTTATTTACCTTGTGAATTACTTATTTTTTCTGCAAATTGCATTGAATATGCAGTTAATAAATTGTAATTTTAATTACAATTTATTACTATGCACTGACATACTTTATATTTTTAATTTCGATTCTCCTGATTTCTATTTTTCTTCTCCACTTATGTCATGAATCGTTCCTGTATCTTATCTAATTTATCTTTTGTAACTCAATGTCTAATAATAAAAACTGAAACTGAAAAAAAGTGGTTACGTTAATTAGTCATAGATAAAATAATATATAAAACAACAAAATATAATAGATAACAAAGAAAAACGGAGTTAGAAACGGATAATTTATAGACCTTATTCATAAATGGCAGTGGATTAATTATTCTTTTATATTCATGCTAATCAGCTCCCATAGCCTCGTTAGTATGTGCAAAATTCAAAATAATTTTACTCTCAAATGAGGCTAGGGAGGCTGATTATATACATGGATATAAAAGAATAATTAATCCACCGCCATTTATGAATCAGGTCTATGCTTGGAAAACATACTCACGTTCTGCTCGGGACACGTAAACCAATTGGCTGTGGTCACATCAAGGCTATTAACTTAAAAGTTATACCCAAAACAGGATGCATGGGTTAAACATTATTAGGAAGCGAAGAGCCAACCAGAATGCGGTTCTTTTGACATTTCTTTGACATTTCGTTTCAGAACTAACTGTAGTTAATAACTTCGTGTGACCGCAACCACTTGTCCAACCACTAACTACACTGTAAAGTCTGACGTCATGTAACTAAAGTAAGACTAACCAGAACTAACTGTAATCTAAAATCCGAGTTGAAATAATGTGTGACCGCAGCCAATGTTTCCTCTTCATGTGTACAACGCCATTTTATATGTTTGGGAATCTGAGGAGCCAAAGGGGAGAATAATAAAATTTGCGCATTTCCAAATGAAAAATATTGTTATACACGATAATAAATTGCCGCAGTTGGTTTTAAAACGTACCATATCGTTGTCCATTTTCGTATTTTTACACTCGATTCGAAAAAAGCGCCGCTCTAGAGCTCAAGTGCTTCGAATAAGCGTCGCGTTGTTGTTGAAGGTGCGGCGCTATATACGAGTGCGGCTCTTAATCGGGCGAGGCGCTTTTTTGAGTAAAGACAGTAATACCGTTATCGATATATTCTTTTATAATGTCCTATTACCTTTAATACATGAAGGCTGAACTCCTGACCAAGTACCATTGTTAAGGCAGTGACGTTTTGTGTTCCTTTTAGCCAGTAACCGGATTACAGGTGAAAGAAATGTGTTTTCCTTCCCAGTCTTGCTGTCCGTGAGTAAGACCATGCTCCAAGCTTTCCAAAGGAGGACAAGTTCTGTGACCTTCATTTAAGATGATTCAATAGAAATAAAAGAATAGGTTACCAGCCCCGCGAAAGAGATATGGCCGATAAAAAGTACCTCGATATTTCCTTTAATATAAACTTTGAAAGACGCGTTTGTTCTTAATAAGCTCACATTTTCAGCGATTATTTATTTTTATGCAATGGGAATTGTCTATACTCATTGTATAGAAAGATAATGATTGCTAAACTAAAATATGCGAGAGAAAAAAGATAGGTCACCATTCTCGTTATGAAAAACGATTTATTTACCTCCCTGGCGAGCAGAGTACGAAGAAAAAGCCGTCATGTTTTTAATGTGCCCGCGCTATTCGCGCGAAATTATGCGCAGTAAGCATGCGCAGTGCAATACTAAGGAATCACCTTAAAAGTAATGACGAGAATAAGATAAGAGTTATAAGCTGAACAAAACCGATTTTTTTTTTTTTCCCCCCCCCTCCCTCGAGGGGGGGCAAATGCTTCACCTATTATGTCCTGATTAACTTTTTAGTCCAATAGTTGTCCTCCTCAATGCTCTCATTTGTTACAGTACGTAGTAGGAAAAAGAGTAAAGTATAACTGCATAGCATGTTATGCGGACAACTTCGGGAAGTCAGAAAATGTTGTCCCGCAACTGGAGCTGGGCCGCATGTGTATACGACAGAGTTTTCTATGAAGCTAGCGTTCATACTGGGGTTTTTTCGTTCAAGACAGCCGTAAGCGCCGGGAGCGTCTGTCCGCCTACGAGAGTGTCTCGCCTCAGGAGAGCTTCGGACTGTATTGCTCATTATCTAATCAGCAGGACAGACGCAATTTAGATGACGTCACTGCGTCGGCGTGTCACGCGCGCATGACACGCGTTGATTTTTTCATAGCCCATAGTGTGCTATCGGCAAAATTTGCAAAACTATTTATCACCATCGGAGACTCCAGAACATTTAAATTTTCTCGAAACAGAAAGGACGTCAAAATATGGTAAGAACATCGGAGTGACCCACTCGACTTCATCTTCGTGGCCACTTTAATTGTTCTTTACACTACATTTTGACGTCATCGGGGGGGGGAGGGATACAATCCTCAGTATTACTGAACAGACAACGTGCAACATGAATATATTTGTAAAATAGAGTATAGAATTCCATCCCTTACATGAATGGCTGTATACCACTCCAGTTATCCGGGAAGGCAGACACTTTTCTAGTAGGTCGAGCTTCCAATCAAGCCGATATCACGGATGACAAATGACGCGTCCATAGATTCAGATTCACCAAGTCCAGTATCGAGGAGCCATGTTTTGTCGCGTTAAATGGAGAACCAGGATCCACCCACAAATTGGACTAAGGGCTTAAAGGTAAAAATAACAGGATAATTATGCAAGATGTAAAAAAAATGTGATTATATCAGAAATCGCTAAATTTTAAAGCGGCCTTATGATTCAGTCAGTGGACTCTCAAGCTATAAAAAATCGAGTTCCCCCAACAGGAGTCGAACATAATGGACCTTCCGCCACACCTGTCGTGACGCTCTACCACCCCCTTCTTTAAGCTGCAACTCATGGGAACTGTAGGCCAAAAAAACTAGGTTGGCACTCTTTGTTCTTTTTCTATTGAAAAAATGTTACCATTGTCGGCGAATTTGTTCCTATTTCTTCCCGGTTCCGCCCCTCTCTTCTCCCGCCTCCCCTAGACTCCCCCCCGCCACTACCCCCCATAAATAAGGGACCATTATTCACTTGATACTCAGGGTTGTGTTGGCTTGCGCTGTCCTTGTTCTTCTCATTATGAAATAGGACACGTGGTAGATCCCAGCGTCACTCGGCTTGAAGCGATGAATGACAAATTCACTTTTGGTATCAAATCTTTCCCATCATACATTCGCCGTAGAAATAACACGTCGTCACATCCTTGAACCATTTGACTTGAGGTAGCGGCGAGCCACGAGCTGAACAATTGACGTGCTACCAGTAATCGGCCCACATTCTGCACTTGAATGCTCCTGGGGGTCTGGAACCGATGGAAGGTATTCACTTAAAGAAACAGTTTAATGACACCGTTACAAACGTGGTGGGCTTTTTTTTTTTTTTTTTTTTTTTTTTTTTCCCCCCCCCCACCCCAAAATTCACACACCAAAAAATCATTATAGACTTAAGCGAAAGCAATGGAACGGGTTATAGCATTTTGGGGGACAAATTTCTCTCCGGTCCCTCGCGTCGGTACGATGTGGGGGACTGTAAACTGTAATCGCGCTGATTAATTTATTGGCAAATTAATTTATCATTCACGAATCAGGCTCATAGGATCGTGTGATTTGAACGATTTCTTAGCTTAACCCACATCTCTTACAATGATCCATGTTATTGCCATTACATTTCCCAATTCATTAGCTCCTTGGCATAAGATAAGCACCATCATCGTCCTCTTGTTGCATTAGTCTTAATCGTAAGATTGTTTCCCAGCTAAGACATGTCTTGTTGATTGGAAGTTCCTTTAGTGATCCTTGGTCCCAAAATGTAATCTTAGGGGAGGGGTGGCCAAAAATGTCACACGTCCCACAATTCGTGTCCCCATGCCTTGTAAGCGGTTACAGATTTCTTTGGTTCTTGTGATAAATTTGTTGTTGGTACTGCAAACCCAAATAGATATGAAACAAAGAAATATGAAATATTGGCATAAAATATATGTTTTGGGGCATTTTATTACTTATTACTTATGAGGGCTGAATTAAATTACATACCATTGACAGTTAGATTGACTGACAGTTGAACTCTGCCCAACAGGTTCTCCGCTGTACAGGTGTACATACCGCGGTCTTCAAACTTAATTTCCTTTATTTCCAAGTTTCTTTTCTTAAACTGTTCTTCTGCCTTCTTCTATCACGTGACCATTTTTAGACCACGTGATCACCGGCGGTGGAAACCCAGCTGCTTCACAACGCAATGTGACGTTTTGATTCTCTTTAAACTGTCACAGAAGGAGAAAGCTTTGTAGTGAAGTGTGGTGATTCTGCAAAACATTTTACTTGCTGTCATTATTGGATAACTTATGATAATGGACTGTATAGTCACCAAAATTACAATGGCTAGAAGTTCAAACGAAAAAACTAAAATGGCCAAAGCAAATCTTCTTTTCTAACGCCTTTCAGGGCAGAAACAATGATGATATATACCACACAAATCTATATTATGTCAATCAAGAAGTTTGGCCCAAGTGTGTCTAAACATTTTTAATTCAACTTCTTCCAATCAGCGTTGTCGAATTATTTTCAATATTATTCTGAGCCTGTGAAGCTTACGATTTCTTTCACATGTTATTGTTTCAACAAAAAGGCTTCTCAGGTTTCTCAAGTAAGTTACAACATTCGTGGTATAGCGATATTGAAACTTATGTTGCATTGTACTAGAAATAATATTTAACTTTCATGCGCTGTAAAAATTGGAAGATTTTGATTGGTTGCCTTCGGACCACGTGACTATCTGTTATGACGCAAATGCAAAACCCAGTATCACGCATGTTTTTCAATGCCTTATACTTTTTAACGCATAGACGGCCCCTACAGTTATAAGAAAAATGATTTAGTCCAGGAGAGTGATCTAAAATATAACTTGCTATGTTACAGTTACTATTTTCCCGCGCTTTTTCTGCAATTGTTTCAGCCTGCTGCAAGTTGAATATTGAAAGCATTAAAGTACTGTTGCTTGCATGCTATCGGTAAATACATGTCGAGTCAACTTTATAATGAACGATAATTTTCGGACACTGTGCTACATCGTCTTAAAACAAGAGCTGTTTATCATTGATTGTTTCATCTCAACACGCTACAGCGTCATTACCAACATATCTTACCTAATTGGGTTCCATTACTTCGGTCTGTTTTATGTTGAGTTGATTTCCCAGGGGGACCTGTTGCCCCAGGGGCTCCAGGTGATACCCTGCTGCCTCGCTTTCCTGGGGGACCAGCTAAACCCTTGTTCCCCTTCTTCCTCTTTTTCCAGGAGGGCCCTGGGCACCAGTAGGACCAGTTGAACCGGGTGGGCCTGGGGGACCCTGAGGTCCTACACGACCTGCGTTTTAATCAATTAGTGTACTTAATTTATTAATTATAACACCCATTGAATTTTGTGGATCATATACTGGTGTAAGTGCGAGACTTTAATTTCCGTTATTTATTGTAATTATTATAAATTAATTCAGCATACCTTTTATTAATTTACTTTTGTAATTTTTGTGTTTCTCGAAACAACAAAAGTTTGTTGTGCAAAAACGAAAAAAATATTTGTAAGTAGTGTAAATACTGTTCTGTTGTTGAGCAGTGCAAGTTCTCGTAATTATAAGTAGTGCAAGTAACGTCATATGTAAGTAATGTAAGTATCACATTGTATGTACATGTATAGTAAGGTAATTGTAAGTAGAGCATCAAATTCTTAAGTAGCATCAAGTAAATCATATGCTCAATAAAGTCTTTTACTTATCAACAACAACAAACTAAACCAACCAAACAACAAACAAAAAACGAAAACAACCAACACCAACGTGAGCTGAACAGTGGAGTATCCAGGAAATATGCCCCAAAAAACAACTTGTAGCCAAGGTAACCTATGGCTGGGTTAGGTCTCCACCACATGTCAAACGTCCAGCTGAGCATGCAAACATACAAACAAACTACGCCGACCAAACTTTTTTTTTTTTTTTTTTTTTTTAGGGTGTTGTTCCTCAAACATATGCTTGTGCCTTGTTTTGAAACACGTCCTAACTTTTTTCTGTAAAACGTCCAAAAAAAAGAAAGATAAATCAACAGGATGCTGGAAAATATACTGAACTTTGTGTTTGAAACATCTAAACCTCTCCTCGCGGACTACTTTTATCTTTTTTTTTGATTTCAAATTTCATTATTTTTCCACTATCAAGGTTCCGATTTTTTCTCGCAAATTTTGCGTTTCACCGGATTGTTCGCAATGGCTTTCCCTTAAATTTTGCCGACAGGGAAATTGGCACGCGGAGCGACCAGCATGTTGTGAGCATTTGCATCCCGAGCCCAAAGGTTAAGTCTAGTAGGCTTCTAGTGACACCAAATGTTCGAAAGAAACTGATGATGATAAGACGTAATAAGGTGATTCCTTAGTATTGCATTGCGCAATCCCAGACTGCGCATGTATTTCACACGTAATATAGCGCGCGCACATTAAGAACAAATGGCGGCTTTTGCCTTTACGACTAAGCTCGCCAGAGAGATGAATCGGTCGTTTTCTCGTAAACCGAGTACGCGTGACCTATCAATTTTTTCTCTAGATATGTTGAGTCTAGCAATCACCTTCTTTCTATAAAATAAATATAGACTAATTTCTATTGCAGAAGAATAACAATAATCACCGGTAAGGCGTGAAACTTAGCTAAATTAAAACACGGTTTCCAGGAAGCTGATATTGTAAGGAATTAGATGAGTATATACCGAATGCCCTCCTGGGTTCCTTAAGCGAATACCGGGACCCCCCTTTTTATTATCAAAATTTATTAAGTTCTCCTTAAGATGAAACCAACTCAATAGGCAAAGTTTGAATGAAAAATCTATTGTAAAAGTTTCTTATTTCGATGGAATGACGCTTAAAGTTCCAACGTGTCGGTTCACATTAAACTCTTACGATAAATACCTTCACGCAAACTTATCTTTGTCCTTGCATTTCTTTCCACTGTCAAATTCTGTTGATTTGAAGATACAAATTGTGTTTCAAAGTTCAGTTTGAAGCCAACAACTAAAGCCGGACCACCACCCTGGTAGACACAGGCTTTTTATTTTTTTTTTTTGGGCATGACAAGTCAGCCTTTAACAATCATAACAATAGCGTGCATGGGTTCCAGAAATCGAAAATAACTGCTCAAAGTTAATATTATTAACTTTGAGCAGTTATTTTCGATTTCTAGATATTTCGATTTCTAGTTATATTTCTGATTTTAAAGCTGTTAAGCTTGTAACTTTGTCCTCAAAACAGTCACAATAATATAAATTATAAAAGTCAAAGGCAAAACAATAAAAAAAAATAAGCAATGAAATAGTAAAAGAGTACTTAGGGGGGGGAAAAAAATTAGAAAAATCCAGGAGATCATCGCTAATTGATGAATGTTATCTCATGAACGACATGACGTATCACATAATGTACGGGGGAAATATGACCCACACTTGTTTGGTTTTGCCCTTGGCACTGATTGCGATCACAGTTCCGTGGGAACAA
>MU825681.1:0-12354 GCA_029204205.1 Desmophyllum pertusum | reverse complement strand
CGTCTGTAAAACCATGCAACAAATCTGATTACATCAACTGTTTTTTTTTTCTTGTTTTATTCTCGCAGGGTTCTGAAGGTTCCCAAGGAGAGCCTGGTCCACAAGGAAATCCAGGAGACGAGGTACGGTCACGCATTATCACGCATTCTCACGCATTCTCACGTATTGTCACGCATTGTCACGGTTGGTTGGGTGGGTTGGGTGAGAACATGAACGAACGAACGAACGAACGAACGAACGAACGAACGAACGAACGAACGAACGAACGAACGAACGAACGAACGAACGAACGAACGAACCGAACGAACGAACGAACGAACGAACGAAACGAACGAACGAACGAACGAACACGAACGAACGAACGAACGAACGAACGAACGAATGGACTGATAGCGACTGCCATTGTAATTTTAATTATTTTAGGAGGGCCACAGGTTTGTCAGCCACTGGCTGTTATGTGTTTTTCCCTCGTTAAATAAAGTTTATTATTAATGTTATTATTAATCTCACCCCTGATTTCCAATTGTAAAGCGCATTTGAACATATACACACGGAAAGTGCACTTTATAAATGCAGCAGCATTGTAATTGTTTTTTTAGTACATAGTGTACTATTGTCACTATATTTCTATAAGGCGCTATTGGGCGTTAAACTAATTAAATTTAGCCTGTCCTGTCAGCACAGTTCAAGACTATTGTCACAGCAGTCAACTCCATTTTTAGAATGCTCATGGGCCTTAATTCACAGCCCGCCATGTTGTGTAAAAACAATAGCTGTTTATTCCCAAGTGGCAGGTCCCCCAAGCCTCGCATTCGAGACGTTTTCACAACGAGTTTAGACGGCGGGGTTTCAGATGCGGAAACAAAGGTTTTTGTTAGACTCTGGGATTTAAGAGAGTGGAGCTGGGGTCCGTGTTGGATTAAGGTCGATTATTTCATATCTGGCCTTATCTTTCAATTTTTCATGTTTCAGGGAGCTACTGGACCTCAGGATATTCCTGGTACAAAAAACCCCGTGAGTCGATTGATTTTCTTGTCTTTACTTTGAAAGTTGCGTTGAAAGTTTGTTTTCACTTCCTGGCAGTATAGTTTTTCTTTTTTATCTTTATAGCGTAGAATAATTATTTCTTACACATTCTTGACGTTTTCAAGAAGCTCATAAGGTCGTATGTGCTTCTGTTTTTTGTTTTTCCTTTCTTTGTTTGTAGGGTGAACGTGGCCGTCAGCGGTAAGATATCTCTTGTTATGTGTTTTGATATGATTTTTTTTGTCTCTTGTTTCTATATTTCTTTAATTGAATAACGGAACTATGGGAAGTAAAGTTTCATAGAGGCTAATTAAGGGATCTATATTGCCAACCGCGATTCCCAGGGTCTCTCTTCCTTGGGGGACCGGAAGAAGAGTGGACCCTGGGAACGAGGTTGCAAAAGAGCATACATGTATACAATATATGTCCTATATTAATCTTTATTCGTGATATAGTTTTTATAAAGCCAACAATAAAAATAAAGATGGATATATTATATAGTTTTTTCTTTCATAGCGGTTACCATCGCGCGCGGGGAATGACTGCAATGACTGGATTCCCCGTTTTATCGGTTAACAAACCCTTTCGGCTTCAATTGGTTCTGAAAATTTCATCTTCCATTCTCATCAATTACGGCCATTCATTTCATTTATAAAAAACGGATTACTTTTCTAGTTTTCATTCTCCCAAATTAACTCCTTCTAATCTGAACTAATTATGCCTTTTTTAATTCCATTTGGATGTACCGACGAAAGAGCAATCGTTTGAAATAATTTTAAAAATGAAAATAACCCCACAGATTTTAACTGTGACAAGTCATGATTTTCGCACACAGCGTCCAATAAGAAAGAAAAAACATGTTCCGGGCGGGAATCAAACTCACAGTCCTCCCTGGTTTACTTGTCGGGCGTGGATGAAGCATCTAGGCAACCACAGCTGGGAACGTGGCCAACGTAAACGTAATATTTGAAAACAATTGTAATGGTGTAATAACGTTCACACTCACCGTCAAGAAGGAACCATTGTAAACTAACTCATTCCTTCTTATTTTCGTCTTCAGGTAATGAAGGAGTGGAGGTGAAGTCAAACAAACGTGGGGGGGGGGATGTTTAGTTTCTCTTTTCAGTGTACTTTTTGTTAAAACTTAACTAGGAAAGGCCGTACAATAGCTTCTAATAACATAGAGGGCAAAATTACTGAATTCTGATTGGTTAAGAACAGAGGGCTTTTTCGTTAATTTTGGTTTGCCCAGGGCAAAATTACTCCGAAGATTTCCGAACATTGCCCGAGGACTTCCGAAGTGTGCAAAGTTCACCCGAAGACTTCCGAATATTTCCGAAGATGACCCGAAACCCTTCCGAAGATTTCCGAAGATGACCGAATATTTCCGAGTCTAAGAAAAGTCTTCCGAAGATTTTCGAACGTGATCGTAAGGTCAGCAAATATTTCCAATAGTCTCCCGAAGATTGCCGAAGACGACCCGATGTCGTAAAATTAAAGATTAATATCACTTGTGTTTTCAGAATTTGCAAATTTCTGAAAACACGCGTGATATTAGTCCTTAATTTTACTCGGCCCCTTGCGATTACCTATACTAATTCGTATTTAGCTTGTTGAATCACGTACTTGCTTGGTTTTTTTTTTTAGGGTGACCCAGGCCCTCCCGGTCCACCAGGCACACAGGTATGAGCATCGTATCGTGTTTTCAGGGGGGGGGGGGGGGGAGGTATGGATAGTCCTAGTCGCTCTGTGTTTTCTATTATTTAACGCTTCTGATTTTCTTCATTTTTCAGGGACCCCCTGGAAGTTACCTCATTAGTCCACTTGTAAGTGTTTTAGTTACTCCTTCTACTCTTATTATTGCTTTTGTCTTAAATAATTGTTGTCCATTTTAGATCTGATGATTCACTTGTAAGGTTTTAGCGTAGTTCTTCTTATTTAGCTAAGATGCAGGCGAGCTGAACGCTTTTGAAACAATAGCTGCGAAGGAGACTATGGTTATTGATGATCAGAAACATAAGATCCCTAAAAAAAGCTTCTACGAAGACTAGAATAACCAACGAAAAAGCACAATCGCGATTGACCAAAAAATTCATCATGAAGATATTGGATTGAGCACGGAAATGGTCTTGACTAGTTTCCCTTTGTTTTCTTGATAAGTGCAATTTGGTACGCTAGTCGCACGCTGCGGTGACATATTAGACTCGTTTAGTCTCGCCACTGGTATTTGAACCAAAAAATTACGAACCACGGCTTCGACAAATTCGCGTGATATGTCGTCGAAACGTAACAAAATTGTATACGAACAGGTTTATGTATATACTGCATTCAGTGAAGAATTATTGCTGTATTTTCATGACTTGAGGCAGATCTCACGCCCTTCTCTTACTCTATAGATCACAGGGTCTGGTGACAAGGGACCTCTGCCAAACTATCGACTGTACTCCGGCACAAAGGTAATGCATTTTAACTATATAATAATATGCAAGTTTTGAATGAAAGTAAACTTTTGGTCATATAACGCGCGCTCTGATTGGTTTTGTAGTCGTTTTGCATGAGGCACAAATACGGTTATGACATATCATTTCATTTTGTTGGCTTTAGTTTATAAACGAAATATAAAAAGACTGCTTCTTGTTTACATAGCCTGATGGACCAGATGTAAACACACGCTTTCACCCCCACCAATGAGCTGGAAAGCCCTGGTTTTGGCATTTATATAACTTGATATTAGTGAGGAAAACTTGATAATACACGCCAAAGAAGGGAACATTCGACTTCGGGTTGCCATCCGTGGCTGTTCAAAGTAGAAAATCAATCGTGTCTTCTTGATGTCTGTTTCTCGCAGCAACATATACATGCATGTACGCATTGCGGACCTATCAACTTACAGAATAATTCAGTTATTTATTTATTTGTGTATTTATTTCCGCAGAGAACCAGCTCTCAGAAGAATGAAACCGAAACTCCTTTATTAGAGGTAATTGTTACCAAGAGTGATTAATATCCAATTTCTCCTTACAGTATCAATACATTATTTTAAAAAGGAGATAGGTGATGAGAATATAGAAACTCATTAACTAGGGTCCGATAGATATTGTGTTGATGTACAACCAAATTCTCCAAACTAACATTTAGCTAATTCATATTAGAAGACGGGAAACTCGTCTCAGACGAAATTCCGTCTGACAGAATTTAGAGCCGTCGGAGACTAGGACGAGTACGAGGCCAGGTTACATTTCTATCCCAGAAGCAATTGCTGAATTTCCAGTTCCAGTGTGTAGCAAACAGGAAACCCGTCCTGATTCCGTCTGATTTTCCCGTCGTTTTAGACGGGAAAGTGGACGGATAAATTTAAGACGGGAAACCCGTCCATCACCGGATTCATATCAGACGAGTTTCCCGTCTTAAGACGAGTTTCCCATCTAAGACGGTTTTCCGTCTCTAATGCATGGCAACCAGTTAGAAGAGTTAGCATTAAAGGAGCTACGTCACGGATGGTACAACTTGAAAAATCTAGCCTAAATTGTTCAAGTTCGTCGTTCGTAATCCGTCTCAATCTTCCCCAATCTCAACCATCCTTGTTCCTGTTTGGTTTATTATTACCTCTTTGGTGTTTTTCTACCTTAGTAAACTGTCATTGTTTGGTTTCTTCGAGTTGTTCACCTGAAAAAATGACTAAATATATCCTTTAAAATATTCTTCAAGATTTGTGATTTCCTTTCATGTCATGCAATAAACTTCATGTCCGGTACTGAAGCTGGCGTCCTTAAGCTAAGCTAAGCAATGAACGTCAGCTCAGTAGAAACGTTTTGCACACTGAAACAACTCCAAACCATGTTTAACATATGAATGGATTGAAGACAGTTTTAGATGTGTCTGTCCTCCGTTGTCAAGTTATTTTTTTTTCTTTACCTCCTTTCAGATTCCTGCATTGAAAAAGGTCTTGGATGGTTATGAAAATCAGAGGGACAACTACAAACGGCAGAAAGGCAGCAAATATCATCCCGCCCGCTCCTGTAGAGACCTACAGCTTGATAGTGACGTCATAGCGAAAAGCGGTGAGTTTAATGATTGCTAAAACATTGTTACACTTGGCAACATTTCGTGCAATTGGCCTCTCGCAGTTCTGTTGCGAGAAAGTTCCACGGAACGTTGCCTTCGCTGCGAAAAGTAGAACTTGTTTTTCCATTTCTCAACAATTAAGGCAACGCTGCAACAATTTATTGGAGTGTTGCCTAGTTAGTTCAAGACGCTGTTATACTGTTTTTTTTTTGTTTGTTTTTTCGTGCAACTTCTCTCGCAAGTTTTTGTGACACAAGTTGCACGAGACATTGCGTAGTGTAACACACCCTGAATTGAACATGAACACCTCGCAATGTTTTCGTTGCAGCAGGAGTTTCACGGAGTAGAATCAAGTTCTAATTTTCACTGCAATTATTGCGGAAACGCCGCAGCCAACGAATTGTTTTTATGTGTTGCCTGTAGGTGGTGTTAAAGCCCGTGTTAAAGTCTCGTGTAACTTGTCTCACAACGACGCGAGACGAGTTGCACGAACATTTCCTAGTGCAACAATGATACCGTGGACATTATTTTGGTCTAAACAATATTCCCTGCACTACATGTAATACCTCCTCCTCCTATCACACACCACGAATAAAAGCTCATATAGTATTTTGTGTAGTTAATCTTCTTAAAACCAGAATATGACCTGTAATTTTTTGGCGTTGTCACATACATGCAGGTTATTACTGGATAGACCCCAATGAAGGTTGCATCAGTGATGCGGAGTTCATTCACTGTGACTTTGAGAACAAACGAGCTTGCGTCAATCCAAAGAAAGAGAATGTAAGTTTGTGTTTTATCTGTTTCGCAAACTTGCATTTCACACAAATGCCTTACCGTGCTTAAATAACGTCTGTTGTCTAATCACTCTGCAGTGAAACGACAACAAAATAATTTCTAACTTAGTATAAAAAAAGTAGAAAGAGGGCATCACGTTTATTGATCAGACATAAACGGCAGTCCTATGCATGCCTTAATACACGTAGTGTTTTTACTAATATACTAATACACTAATGTACTAAAGTAAATTTTCGTGAGTGAAGCGATCAAAAAACGGAAATGCCGTCGAATGACAACTCCCAACTGACAAACTCCTTAAATATTCAATTCATAACATGATTACGTAACCTACATACCGACGGAAAATAGACAGGATTACATAATCTACATACCAACACACAGCTATAATACAATAACAACGTGAAAAATTACATTTAGAAAGTCAACTTCGTATTTCATGACAGATCACAATTGACGAGCCGCGGTCTCAGCAGTGGATCAGTGAGGTTCACCCAGATGTACAGCTTGTGAGTAGCAACATTCTGCGTTCAACTTAAAGGAGCTACGTCACGGATGGCGCCATCTTGAAAAAAATGGCCAATTTTTTTCAAGTTTGCCGTTCTCAATCCGTCAAGGATAGTCGAGGATGGAGAAGATTAAGACGGATTGGGAATGGCGAACTTGAAAGAATTGGCCAATTTTTAGCACAGAGTGGAACGAAGTGTAACTCTGGGTTATTTGAATGGTTTAGGGAGATTACATTCACTAAGGCCATATGGCAATATGGTATCTATGGTGTAAACTAATCGATAATCAATCGATATTGATTAATCAAGCCATGAATTGGTTCGAGTTTGCGGGAGTTTCGAGAAATCGGGAGTAAAATTATAGGGTTTGAGTGAAGCAAATGCAAGGGAAACGGCTTTTGGTTCGAAGTTATCGGAGGTTTGACAAACAGAGGGTTCGAGAAATCGAAGTTTCACTGTATTTTACGCACTGATTAGTGATTACAATCTTGTGGAATGTAAACAAACTTTAACGTGGCGTGTTCGCGGACTTTTTTTGCTGATTTAAGTTTATTTAAAGGTAAATTGCTTTTCGTGAAAGAAGAAATTATTCTTTTCTTTTAATCTTTCGGGTTTCTATGAGTGAAATAGACTATGCATTGAAAACGTTTTTCGAAGGAAAGGCGGCTTGTATTGTCAGTCTTCACTGCGTAATTTTAAAATATGCAAATTCAGAAACTGCCGTAGTCAAATTTCGCGACGTTTTCGATCATCCGGGTATCGCAAATCTTTCTTATCTTGACAGGGAAAACTTCTAAAATAACACATGTCTAAAGACACGGGGTTGGAAACCAAGTATTAAAAGTTTACTTTTTTAAAACATGAGTAATGCGAGCGAAAGTTTCCAATTTGATTGTCACGTAACATTATGTCTGTAACGCATTGAACATTTACAAGTCTATTCATGCACGCCCAGTGAATGAAAACTCTTTCATAGTTCTATGAACTAATAAGTGGAATAATTTCCTCGTAATATTTTTTCTGAAGAACTAAGTAACTATTAAAGTTTATTTTCTAACGGTGAGACATCCAGACGAGAGTGAGCTGGCGGCGTGAAGTCTTTGCGGTATTCCTTTATAATGACTAATGACCACTAATTTATTTATTTCCTAGCGCGATGCTTTTAAAGGAAGCTAAAGGAATTTTATGTTTCCCGACGTGAAATTATTACTTCACAGGATTCTGTACCTTTGTTGACAAGCGGCAAGCAAGTACAAGGGTCGAGTTATCAGGAGGTTCGAGAAACTGAGGGTTCGAGAAAGAACTGATTACAATCTTGTGGAATGTAAACAAATCGCTGATGAAACCTTTCGCGCGCGGCATACTGTAAAACATGGACTGGACTGGATTTGTAAAACATGGACTGGATTTGTAAAACATGGATTTGTAAAACATGGATTTGTAAAAACATGGATTTGTAAAACATGGATTTGTAAAACATGGATTTGTAAAACATGGATTTGTAAAACATGGATTTGTAAAACATGGATTTTGTAAAATGACACCACATCGCAAGATAGTCACGAAACCACGCTTTTCCTTTGCAAACTGAGTTCGTCGGATATATTTTCTTGTAGTATTTCATTGTATTTCATTGTGCTATTGTTGAAAAGCTGCGCGGACTTTAAACAAAGTGGAAATTGAAGAATATGCTGTATAAAATTGCGACAGCTCACATTCTTTCCTGCACGCTCCTCCATGCAATCAGACGCGTACAATGTACATTGGATAGCTGTCAAATTTGCAAATTCAAGTCAACACCTCAGGAAAACCTCAGGAAACGCAAACATAGGATCGAAATTCATCAATCACAGGTCACGCTCAAAACAGAAAACGGCTATGATTGGTTTGTTGTTCTGCATTGTGAATTGCACGATTTGTTTCATTTTTGTTTTGTTTCATTCGCTTGACGCTGAGTCTCCTACGCAGCCGTTATTTGTGTCATCCACGCAACGCTTCTCCCCACTAACCACATTCCTTTCCTTTTGTTTTGACCGCCGTAACTTTGACAGCTATCCGCCCAAAAACGTGACTGTTACCGTTTGCCGAAAACTTGCTAGATCGATCCAATTCTTGAACTAGGATGTCTGTTGTAATTATAATGAAGTTTTTTCGACATTATTCTTTCATATCATACATTTTTCTCAGTAAAACCGTGTTTTATTTTGATGTCTGGTGTGCGTCCAAATTCAAAAGGCGGCATACTAGCGTGCGTTTGACGTTTAATTCATTATATATACTAACACAAAAAATATTTTTTTATTCCAACTGTTGTTTCGTAAATACAGTCGAACACTCTCTGGACCAGAAAAAATGTCCGCTTACGAGCGGCTGTCCGCCGGCGGGAGATGTCCGTCAGGGGAGGTTCGAGTGACGTGTACGTTCAAAATAAGAAAAATAAAAACTCAACCTCGAAGCGCTTCACGTCCATTTATTGTTTTGTCGTACTCTCGGTTCGCAAAATGTTTCCTTTGTAAGCAATTCTTTTTCACGCAAAATCACAATGCAACAAACCAATCAAAGCCGTTTTCTGTTTTGAGCTTGACCCTGTGATTGGAAACGCAAACATAGGATCGAAATTCATCAGAGGTTTTCCTGAGGTGTTGACTTGAATTTGCAAAATTTGACAGCTATCCAATGTACATTGGACGCGTCTGATTGCATGGAGGAGCGTGCAGGAAAGAATGTGAGCTGTCGCAATTTTATACAGCATATTCTTCAATTTCCACTTTGTTTAAAGTCCGCGCAGCTTTTCAACAATCAGCACAATGAAATACAATGAAATACTACAAGAAAATATATTCCGACGAACTCAGTTTGCAAAGGAAAAAGCGTGGTTTCGTGGACTATCTTGCGATGTGGTGGTCATTTTACAAAATCCATGTTTTACAAATCCATGTTTTACAAATCCATGTTTTTACAAATCCATGTTTTACAAATCCATGTTTTACAAATCCATGTTTTACAAATCCATGTTTTACAAATCCATGTTTTTACAAATCCAGTCCATGTTTTACAAATCCAGTCCAATGTTTTACAAATCCAGTCCATGTTTTACAAATCCAGTCCAGTCAATTTTAACAGTATGCCTTCGCGCGCGTGTTCGCAGACTTTTTGTTGCTTGTTTAAGTTTTATTTAAAGGTAAATTGCTTTTCGTGAAAGAAGAAAGTATTCTTTTCTTTTAATCTTTCGGGTACTATGAGTGAAATAGATTATGCATTGAAAACGGTTTTCGAGGAAAAGGCGCTTGTATTGTTCGGTCTTCACTGCGTAATTTTAAAATATGCAAATCTGAACTCACTCACCCCGACTACCGTAGTCAAATTTCACGTCATTTTCGATCATCCGGGTATCGCAAATCTTTCTTGCCTTGACACGGAAAACTTCGAAGATAACACGTCTAAAGACACGGAGTTGGAAAACAAAGCAAAGTTTAATTTTTTTAAACATGAGTCATGCGAGCCGGAGCGAAAGTTTCCAATTTGATTGTGTCACGCAGTAAACATTATGTCTGTCACGCATTGAACATTTGCAAGTCTATTTGTGCCCAGTGAATGAAAAACTCTTTTATAGCGCTATGAACTAATAAGATGAATAATTTCTTCGTAATATTTTTCTGAAGAACTGAGAGTGAGCTGGCGGTGTGAAGTCTGGCGGTATAAATGGCTGTTTCCCGACATGAAATTATTACTTCACACGGTTCTGTACCTTTGTTGACAAGTGGTAAACAAATAATTTCTGAATCGAGCCGTGAACATTCAGAACCGAGTGTTTTGATAATAAATCATGAAACAGAACTGATAAAAAAAACCATTACTTTGAATCAGATAAAAACCATTTCGAACTGAGCGACATCAAAACAATAATAAGCGTGCGTGACCGGCGCTTGCGTTTTCTTTTATGCATCATACGTTACGGTACGCTAACTTTACTTTTGGGGAAAAGAGAAGCGTAGAACACACAGTTGTTGAAAATATTCATATGTAATAAGTATTTGTTTGCAGTGTAGTTGTAAAGATCGGTGTTAACGTTCCACAAATAACTCAACTCTAGTTGAAATCCTCGGGTCTTTCAAGGTCTTTCAAGCTGAAGGTGAACAAACAGGAAATAGATAAGACCAAGAGAATAAGAACTTAGTCATTTTCTGGTTTTCAATATTTTAGAGCAAATTTCATCTAGTTTTTGAAGATGATTAGGAAATCCTAACCTCATCGGTTATCTTGCATAAATAAAACATCATATATTCCGTGAAGACAACACAACTTCGCTCCAAGCTATATACAGCTGTTCGAGAAAGGTTGTCGGAAAAAAGTCGTCGACGCGACACAATACCGAAAGGTAAATCTGAGAATAATGATCCAATGAATTTTCATACATGTGTGCAAAGTAAATTACACATCAAACCCGCGATGCCTACTTTTGTTTCTTTCTTTTAGCACTCGCAAACAATACGTCCATGGCCGTCTCTTGCCATTTTCTAGATTTTCCTGAAACGCCTGAAGTCCAAGGAACACGTGAACTTAAAAACCATACCCACAAATAACACTTTCTGGGAGTGTCGCGTGCGCTTGTCCACTGACAACCTTTCTCGAAAACAGCTGTATATAGTACAGTCAAACCTCTCCTTGCGGACACCTCTTCTAATACGGACACCTCAATCTGACTCTCTATTACACGGACAGTTCCCTTGGTCCCGGCAAAATGCCCATATATTCTCTATAAAGAAAAACCTCTATATTAGGAATCCTCTCTATAATATATACGGGACAACGCGAAAATAAATATCGGCCCAGAGACCCCCAAATTCATACAAATTTAACTGCCTTATTACTGACACTCCAGTGATAAAACAGTTCTCTTATTCAATACAATTTCCTGTTTGTGGTTACAGATCGAAAGTAATCTAGTTGTCCCATTGCAAATACAATAAAAGTAGCATTTGTTTGTCAATCAGTTTATCGGAACATTGCTATAATTTGGTTCCATTTATCATTTTTCGAGATTTCCTTTATTATCGTCAAGTGGAGCATTTCAAGTGACGTCATATTCATGGACCTCTATCAATACGGACACCTCTCTAGATACGGACACTTTGCTCCATCCCTTCGGTGTCAGTATTAGAGAGGTTCAACTGTAGTGTTTATAGTAGGCACAAAAATTTATAATCTCAAATGAAACTAGATTGCGAAAAAAAAATCGACCATGTCGATTTATGAGTGGTCTGCTAAAGGCGTGAACGGGACACTGAACTATAGCTTTAGCCCCAAAATTTTTAATGTTCGTTTTTCCTTGTTGCAACATTCAAACGTCTTATAAAATGATATATTTTACACACTGATTACAATCTTGTGGAAAATAAACAAACAGCAGGCGAAACCTTTCATGCGTGTGTTCGCTGACGTTTTTGCTAGGTTTGTTTTAAATTGCTTGCGTGAAAGGAATAAGTTATTATTTTCTTTAAAATAATTTCGGGTTTCCTGGGCCTTTAACCCCCCACCTCTCTGGAACAATTCCCTCCGTGATGGGGCGTAGAATTATTTGCTGGAACATTCACACACATTCAGGGTTTGTACTCTCACCACTACTTTAGGTTGGGGATGGAATGTTAAGCCCTGGTCGAAACGGACGCATGATAGTCGGATGACAGTTTAAAATGACCTATAAACTATAATCAACTATCATCAACTGTCATGCGCCGCGTGGTTCAAATGGGAAACACTATCATCGACTATCATGGTAGAATTTGAACATGTTCAAAGTGCAATGATAGTCGATGCTAGTAGTGCATGATAGTTGGTGGTCAAACGGAAGCGGAAGCTTCACTAGGTGCGACATCGACCTATCATTGTTGCCGTTTGACCAGGGCTTTCGAGGGCTGACGTCACTCTGCTATGCTGCCCTTTCGGGACTCTGAGT
>MU825680.1:0-12412 GCA_029204205.1 Desmophyllum pertusum | reverse complement strand
ATGATGGCTAGTGACGTGTAATGATGTCTAGTGATGGATAATGATGGCTAGTGCACGGGTAATGGATGGCTAGTGATGGGTAATGATGTCTAGTGACGTGTAATAATGGCTCGTGGAATGGCAATGATGTCTAGTGACGTGTAATGATACGTCTAGTGATGGATAGTGATGGCTAGTGACGGTTAATGATGGCTAGTGACGTGTAAATGATGTCTAGTGATGGATAGTGATGGCTAGTGAATGGTAATGATTGCGTAGTGACGTGTAATGATGTCTCGTTATGGATAATGATGGGCTAGTGACGGGTTATGATGGCTAGTGACGGGAGAATGATGGCTAGTGACGTGTAATGATGTCTAGTGATGGATAATGATGGCTAGTGACGGGGAATGATGGCTAGTGACGTGGAATGATGTTCTCGGGATGGATAATGATGCGTTTAGTGACTGGTAATGATGCGCTTAGTGACGTGTAATGATGTCTAGTGATGGATAATGATGGCTCAGTGACGGGTTATGATGGCTATTTACGCGGGAATGATGGCTAGTGACGTGGTAATGATGTTCTAGTGATGGATAATGATGACTAGTGACGGGTAATGATTGTCTAGTGATGGATATTGATGGCTAGTGACGTGTAATGATGTCTAGTGAGGGATAATGATGGATAGTGACGTGTAACGATGGCTAGTGGACGTGTTAATGATTGTCTAGTGACGGGTTATGATGGCTATTTACGGTGGAATGATGGATAGTGACGTGTAATGATGTCTAGTGATGGATAATGAGGAATAGTGACGGGTCTATGATGGCTATTTACGGGGAATGATGGCTAGTGAACGTTGTAATGATGTCTAGTGATGGATAATGATGGCTAGTGACGGGGAATGATGGTAAGTGACGTTGTAATGATGGCTAGCCAATGATGGCATAATTGATGGCTAGTGACGGGGAATGATGGCTAGTGACGTTTAATGATGTCTAGTGATCGGATAATGATGGGCAGTGACGGGTGAATGATGGCTAGTGAAGTGGTTATGTATGGCTAGTGACGGGTTATGATGGCTATTTACGGGGAATTAGATGGCTAGTGACGTGTAATGATGTCTAGTGATGGATAATGTGATGGCTAGTGACGGGTTATGATGGCTATTTACGGTTAATGATGGCTAGTGACGTTAAATGATGTCTAGTGATGGATAATGATGGCTAGTGACGGGGAATGATGGCTAGTGACGTGTAATGATGTCTAGTGATGGATAATGATGGCTAGTGACGGGGAATGGATGGCTAGTGACGTGTATTGATGTCTAGTGATGGATAATGATGGCTAGTGACGGGGAATGATGGCTAGTGACGTGTAATGATGTCTAGTGATGGATAACGATGGCTAGTGACGGTTTATGATGGCTAGTGATGGATAATGATGGCTAGTGACGGGTTATGATGGCTATTTTCCGGGGAATGATGGCTAGTGATGTAAGCTGAGGTTAACCTATGTTAAATAATGCATAATGATATGTATTGATTGGATAGTGGCGTTAAATTATGTCAAATTGATGGTTAGTGATGTTCTAATGACGTCGAATGATGTTTACTTACGTATATGGTGGTTTGAATTTATGTTGGATTTCCCATATTGGTCATATAGGACATGAATTTATTACCATAATAACCCAACACAGATGAAAAGAGTTTCAAGAGAAACCACACACTGTTATAATATGGAATCAAAAAGAAATGATACTATAAGGTCGTTGTTCTATTGGGAGCAACCGTTTAGGGTTGGTTGGGTTGGTTGGGTTCTCTTGTGTTCTATTGGGAAAAAAACCTGTTTCGGTTGGTTTGGTTGAATGCAACTTTTTCAACCGGCATCAAACTAGGTTGAAACAGTTGCCCAACCGTTTCAACCAAAAACGGTTGGCAAACAGTGTTCTATTGTGGAAACCTCAACCGTTTCAAACCCAAACCGGTTGCGGTTGAAACGGTTGATCCCAATAGAACACGACACCTAACAGTATATATTTTTTCACTGTTATAGTCCAAGAGTATTTTTTAAGGACGTTCGCGCCCAATTGCCAGTGCGCATCCTTTATGCGCACGCTATTCCTGTCGCACGCAAACGCCACGTCATGCATCCAGCCCGCGCGCTGAAGAATGGAAGCTGGAGCAAATATAGAGCTGTGCGGCCGCCTTTTCAATAAAACTTGGCTGAAGAGATTTTCACTCCTCTTGGATGCACAGTGACCCCAATTAGCTTTCTTCTTTGCATATTAGAATCACTTCCTTTACAGACTGATTCTCGTCTCCATTTTAACAAAAAAACAAACAGAAATTCTGAAACGTGAGAAGTTTTGAGTATTTTCGCTGTTTCCTCTTTCTATCTCATGTTGGCGATCAAGATTGTTCTATTAATAGGAGTGTGTGCATGAACTTACAAGTATCCTTCTGTAGGGCTAATTTTACCTAAAAGGAATGACATCAGCTGTCAAAAATTTTTACTTAATAGGCCTATTTGCGCTGAAATTCGACACATCAATCTTATCTGAGGGATCTCCATTTTACTTGTTTTTTTTCGCTGATACAGAGCATTGAAGGTGATATCTGTTTCAAATGGACCAAACCTTCTAGAGACACTACGGTCTTCAATGCGCCTCTTATCTCCGACAACGAGCACGGTGACTCCCCGAAATGTTTTTTTGCCTTTCTGACCTGAGTTGGTCATTATCTAACTGCAGGTCAGAGCAAAGTTTTTTAAAAAATCTGAACGTGGGAAGCAATTTGGGCAGCGAACGTCCTTAAATGAAATTCAAGGCCTATTAAGACCTTCTAGGTTATGACTATTATGCCTTTGATATGTCTTCTCAAAGAAATCATATACTCTCAGTCTGAGTCTGCAGTAAAGTCGTTGTACTAAATATTCCCAATGCGTTGTAACTTGGAGTGATCGATGTCTTTAGAATATAAGCAAAAATTTCATTCAAAAACCAGCCACCATAAACTTGCCAGCATAGCAAATGTGCTGCTTAGTAACATAACTTGAAAGTTTAATAATCACTTTGCGACCTCTCGCGAGGTGATTCTAGCGTCATAAGCCGAGTTTCTCGACCAATCAGATTTTTGGATTCTTATATTCTCCACCTCCGGAAATGTTATTATAGGTCTACACATGGCAAAGGATCAGATTCATTGGAATTACTTACCTGATCACAGAGGTAGATGATGTTATTTGTGTCTTCCTCTGAAATCTAAAACAAAAGAAAATACAGCTTGAACGTACAATACATTAATTAATTTTTTGTACAAAAACAAACATTCAGTTTTCAGCCTCATGGGTGTATGGCTCTCACTTAAATATAAATCTAACACTATAAATTACAGTAGAATATGGGATGTCCTGCTATACTAATCCTGCCCTTTGGGTTGAAATCTAAATAAGCTACAGTCAAAGCGCTCTGAGTGAACATCCTCGTAAGCGGAACAGCTCTACTAACAGCCGCCTTGACAAAACCCTGTTTGAACTCTAGCTTATACAAACTCTCTATTTACACATTCCCCTATGAGGTCAGCTCCAGTTGCGGACACTTTTTTTGCTTCCCGAGTGTGTCCACTTATGGGAGCTTCTACTGTATAAATAAAATTAATTATTAGTTGCAATACCTCAGTTCCCATGGAGATCTCCGCTGCTGCTTTCACTTCTTCCTCAACTTCCTCAGGTAGAATCTCTGACAGGTCAGTTTGATCAGCGTTCAAACGAGTGCCTGGAAAAATGCCAATGATCAAAGAGAGATGCAATGGGTAATGTATTGCATCATACAATCTTATTTCCGAGAAGAGAACTAAGGCTTTTTCATGACAGTGCTTTACAAGCAATCATGGTGAACTAATCTTCACACAATGGTGGATATATAGAATCCTTGATTGTTTATCTTGATCTTCACTTTAAATTGTTTATCTTGATCTTCACTTTAAAATTCTTTGATGGCTGCTATTTCTAATTACCGGTAGGGGAGGACAGTGACCTGCCTAGCAGGTGCTGGAGTAAATTTAGTGCTCACAAATTAGAGAGGCGCACGCGAGGAAGGAAACCTCCAGGAGGACAGGGCCTGATTACATGGGCTGCATCTTTGGCATAGTGTTAAGAGAGGTGATGCTACTACATGTTTGTGTACATTTTGCTATCTCAAGATTTGTCATTTAATATTTCCACCAGGAGTATGAATGAGTATCGGTGAGCAGTTAGGGAAACCTGACAAAATGCTGGGGGGTAACCTGTGATGGACCAGCATCCCATCCAGGGGAAGTAGCAATACTCTTACTCAATTTATGCTGCTGCTTTGGCCTGATCACAGACTTAACCTTGGGAACTACATGTATAAACTTAATCATTTCCAAGAACAGAATAAGCTTACCTCGCCAATCTAAAGTTATTTTTTTAAAGACAAAGTTTTGAACTCAGTTGCAAAATGATTCACCTACCCATCGTTTTGACAGTCTTGGCATAAAGCTAAGTTGTCAGACACTATCTTGCCCAGCTCAGGAAAATGCCACCCATACCACTCACGACAGCGCATGATGTAGTTGTTCAGCTCTTTGTCCAAGTCGTCCAGCAAAGAGATTGCCTGGACAATCATTTGGTGTCAACCTTGTCTGGGCTGAACTTGAGTTTATAGCGCGACAAGCTGAAAGAAATAAGTGTAGTGATTAATTGGAATGAAATCATAATTAAATGAACTGCTGTGCAGATAGAGAGTGTAACTTTTAGCGAAGAAATGATCCTCGTAGCTGTGTTTGGAACTTAAGAAGAAGCATGAAACAAATTTCAGGGCTTCAACAAGATTTGAACTCATGACCTCCACTTTACCGGTGTGATGCTCCTTAGCTTGACCTTGCTCCCAAAGGTCAAAATACTATTTCTCCTTACTTATTGTTATACATTTCTGTAAGTCTTACCCTTGTAAAAAAGCCAACCGGGATCTTGCCGGGATCCCGGCGGGATTCGCGCCGGGATCCCGGCAAGGAATTGGCCGCCGGGAATCCCGCTCCCGCCAAGAATCCCGGCGAGATTCGCGCCGGGATCCCGGCAAGAAATTGGCCGCCGGGAATTCCGCTCCCGCCAAGAATCCCGGCGAGATTCGCGCCGGGATCCCGGCAAGAAATTGGCCGCCGGGAATTCCGCTCCCGCCAAGAATCCCGGCGAGATTCTCGCCGAGAATCTCGCCGAGAATTTGGCCGCCGGGAATCGCAGAACAAGCGGGAATCTCGCCGGGAAAAATTATCTGTGGCCAATTTCTTGCCGGGAATAGTTGGCCGCCGGGAATTTCTTCTTTGCATAAGTTCTCGGCAAGATTCCCGCCAGGATTTTGCCGCTGCATTTCAGCACCTGAAAATCACTTGGTTTCTGTCAACCCTCAAATTAATTCCCGTTCCTTTTCTCGTTATTGGCGATAACATTTCAAATGAAAGCTGTGTTTACACCGAGTTCAAGTGTCGTAAAAATAAACGATCGCGAGGTTCGTAATTTACTCACTGTTGTACGCCACAAGGTATTAAAAAGTGAAAACTGTAATCAGGTTAAGTAATAACGTAGGTGGATTTATCCAGAGAAATATTTGCTTCTGTTCAGGTACTTTAACAGCGAATTAAACTGATCGAAGGTAAGCCCGCCGAACGTCGCCAAAACAAACACAGTGAAATACGATTCCTCTGTATCAAAACAACCCGATATATTTTATTTGCATGAGAAGGTCATCACAATTCACTTGAAATTAAAATACAGATCGTGTAACTAACCTTTTTCTTTAGCTGTGGCGTAAAGGTCAAGAAGAATATAAACTTTACACAGCTTTACGCAATCTACCAAAGTCAAACCAAGCTGGGAAGAAGCCATTTCGTAAAAATTCCATTGAATCACGGGCAGATCTGAAGTCCACAAGTCTAAAAAGTCTTTACATGAAAGCGGCACAGAAAAGTAATAACTACCTCAATGTGAGTAGTCAGAATTACGGTATCTTCATCCACTGTTCAGGCTTTCCCATGACTTTGCTAAAAATTTCAGTACAGTTCTTTCAAAGATGCTCGACATTTTCGTTCGCATTTCCAGAATGTTCCAACAAGTTTGTTGATCCAATTTCTTGATCAAACGACGTAAAACAACTTTTTCCATCATATGTTCCATTTCTTTTAAGCAAAACATTTTTCCAACCCTTGCATTGTGGATAAAACGACGAATTATTCAGCAATCAAACTTTCTGAGAAAATTCTCACTTCAAACGGGTTGCTCACATCATCACGGGATGGCGTGTATATGGCCCACGTGACATACATCGGCCAATCATATTGCTCAGTTAACGATACTTGGCGGGAATAAGCCCGCAAATTTTTGCTAAGTGGGTGGTCCGTGTCGGGAAGAACAGGCAACACAGAAAAATGAAAGAAGGATGAGCTTCCAATCCATGAACCTTTTTTAGCGACCCTTGATCTAAAATAACGATAATCGCAAGGTCACATTCCAAGAGAAATCTTCAAAACGGTGCCGTACCTCTGCTACTCCGTTTGCAATCGTATCATCACCAAGTGAAATGGTCACTGGAGTCCTCAAAGGTAAGCCTTCAAAGGTAAGCCTTTTTAGACTTTTTATACCGGCTAATAAAATACACAGAAAAAACCGCGCGCTTTTAATCGACAAATCAACCGTGATCCTAAGTAATCAACAAATCTAACATCTATGCAACACGCGCCTCTTCGTTCGATGGACTTTCAGTAAAACCGTTTTACGCTATTAAATCTCAAAACGTCGCTATATTTTCCACAGAAAGAAAAGAAAATTTTCCACAGAAAGTGAACTTAGTTTTAGTAAAGTGTCACGATCGTCTTTTGAACTCCAAAAGGTTCCAGGGTCAACCGAGGAGTAGTTTATGTCAGGAACTTGTCATCCCGCCGGGATTTGCATTTCGTCGATAAGAACTTCTCTGCGGGAATTTCTAAACAAGATTTTTTTCCCGGCGAGAACAAAAATTTTCGCCGGGAATAAAGCCGGGCGTTTTTTCTCGGCGGGATTCTCGCCGGGATTGCGGTGATGAGATTTTTTTCAGCGCCGGGATTCCCGGAAAAGGGAAAGGATTCCCAGGCGGGAATCCCGCCAAGATTCCAGGACGGGAAAATTTTTCCCGATCGGGATCCCTCGGCGGGAGAAACCATTTTCATATCGGCGGGATCTCAGGCGGGATCTTGGCAGGATCCCGGCGGGACACGGGATTCTTGGCGGGATCCCGGCAAGATCCCGAGTGGGCTATTTTACACAAAGGGTAGTTCTGAAGAATTTGATGGTATATCAAAACCATATGACTTTATTCTCCATCACCTCGAGTGTCTGATAGGCATTGTTATAAAGGAGAAATTTGGAAATTTGATCATTGGTAGAAATGAAATGGTAAAAAAGTACGTCAACGGGGGGGGGGGGGGGGGGGGGGGGGGGGGGGGGGGGGGGGTGGATGGATGGGGGGACACACTAAGGAGGGGGTTAGGTTCTCCCATTCCCCCTAAAAAAGTCCCCTCACTTGGAAAAATACATGTAGAAAGGGAACTTCACATCACATGGGCTTTTCCCCTAGGAGAATTATCAGGCTGTAAAAACTAGCAGTCAGAATATTATTTTTCTTCAAAGAAATAATTAGTAAATGTTAAGCTTGCGTAGATATCCCGTGAGAAAGATATTATTCAGTCAGTGACACAGGCTACTGACTTACTCTAAAAAAGACCAGAATGTGGAAGTTTCATAGTGTTCCGACTCCTGTTGGGAGAACTTGGATTTCATTTTCCAAGTAAGCGTTGTGTCACTGACTGAATAATATCTTTCTCATTATGTTTCTTCCTAAGGAAAAAAATAAATTTGCAGTTCCTCATGCATTATTACATTGTACATACACACCTGTGTGCTAAATCCTAACAGCCATATGCACTCATTTGCCTTACTAGGAAGGGACCTGCCAATGAAAAAAGTTAAAAAGTAAAAAGGGCAGATAAGTGTAGTTTGTCACCTCCTGACAAAGGCATGATTAATAAAAATAACTATGCCTTTTTTACATTCAAATTATTGGTCATGTGACCTACATGCAGGGCATTAAAATTAACTTTTTTTTCCAGGAGCCATTTGGCTCCTAAATATTCCAAATAGTGGTCGCCAACCTCACAAAAAGTTAGTCGCCATTTTTTTCCCAACCCATTTTTTTTTTAATTTATTATTTTTAATTGGGGTGGGAAAACCTAATTATTATTACAACTTACATGTACCAAAAAGTAAACTACAGACTTTCCTATGTGTTTTGGTTTCATATTTACCTCCTATAAGTTACAAACTGGTTTGCAGGGTTTGTCGCCTAAGGAAAAAATGCCTGGCGGTTGTTGTAGAAATTCAGAACCTTAGAGACACAATCCATCCGGATAAAAAAACAAACAATGACCGTATTCAAACGTTTTTACACAACTCGCAATGCATTGTAGGGCGATTTGTTTACTGAGGCTGAGAGCAACTTATTTGTTTGACGTTTTTTTGGCCGACATATTTCTTGTGTATGAAAGCAAAATAAGACCAGGGAGAAATATTGTTTTTTAAACTTTAATCTATTGTGTGACTTTTTTTAATGGCAAAGTTAAAACTGAAAACTATCAGGTAAGAATGTCAGAATTCTAGTCCGGCGTAAGAAATAGAAAGAGCATATAAAAATTAGCTAGTAAGCCGACGGCAAACAATCCAGGTATTACAGATCTTCCTATAAGAACGCTGAATGGTGATTAAACCTGTGATAAGGCTGTCAAGCTGCCCCCCCCCCCCCAGGTCTGATAACCTCGCATGAGCTCATGGACAAGCTGAATTTGGAACACACAGTTAAAGCTAAGCTTCTTCCTGAAATTCCAAAACAAAACGGAGATAGAAAACAGTAAGGGAAGAATTTAATGAGCCATCGGCATCAATCAAACTACAGGGGCAAGATAACCCTTTAAGATTGTTTAATAATGCTGCATTGTTCTTTTGTACTAATGTATTTATGGAAAATATAATGGGCCACAATTTCTCCACTTAGTACAAGAAGCAATCTGGGAGAGAGTAGCCATCTCGCAGTCGCTTGTGGGACCATTACTGGGGGACCAAACAATGGCGGCCTGGTGGTGGGAGCTTCCATGACCACATCTCCAGTAAAATGGTCCCACAAGTGACAGCCAGATGCTAGGTAGTTTACTAACCCACTGGGCTATTGATTCAGGCTCCCCGAAGAGATATTAAATATCTGTCTGCTGCTTTGATCAGTGGTGTTAGTAGATTTTGATCATATAAGTTTTTAAAACCCCCATTGACTACTGGGCTTTTTTCCTTCCAAAAACGTCAATCGGTAACATCCCAGATGCCTATTTTTCCTGGGGCCCCATTATCTCAAACAGTTTAATGTCAAACTGTCTAATTTAAACTTAGTTTAAAACAAAAACACGGCAACTCAACATCCCCTTCTACGTAGAATTAGACGAATTCAATATTTTCCTCGGGGCGATGCGCAATGAAATCAAAATTTTCGACATGAGTTTTTGGGTTTGAAAAACCCACCTGACTTTAGGCTTTTTCTTTTTTTTTTATTTTTTTGCCGTTCCTCGAACGCTCTCCTTTTTTTCTCTTCATATTATTTTGTGGTTTTGTTGGCCTTTTTCAGTCGCCTTTGTTCACATGTTGAAAAAGTTTTTAAGCCTAAAACGTTGGGAAAGGAAATTTTTTTGACAAAGAGTGTCAATTGGTAGTGAAGGTCGCATTTTTTGGTGATTTTTGGAGAGAAAAAAATCCAAGTTGTTTTTGTGTGTATCTCTGGTCCAATTTAACGTTTCGTGCCCTCGTTCTGAGGCATGCTTTGTTAGACCTTTTGCCAACTCTGATCCGTTGTATTATCAAAGACAATCCTCTGGCGTGGAACAGTGATGATGTCACAAGTGGTACAAGTCTGTGGTCTCTTCTTGGCCGATTTTTGGACGAGATTAGTAGTCAAATGTGTTAAGACTTGCCCACTAGCTGTTGAATCAGACTAACAGATGTCTATCCTTGGGCAGCTAGTAAATTAGTACATAATTGATAGTCCAATAGGTTTCTATCCCTGTGTTACGTGTGCAAATCAGAAAAGCATTCTCTTGATTACCATGCTTCGGATTTCAGTTTGCCCAAAAATTATTTGTCTATTTTTTCCTGTAAATTTTATTTTATTTTCTATTTTTGCAAAGGATTTCTGCAAAAATAAAAGGTGTGAATATGATGTTTCCTGACTATAACAGACTGACATGTAGCCTCAGAGATGGTCCGTCTCTGGCTATCAAAACACAAGTCAAACATTGCAATAGTGTAACTGGAGGAAAAAGTGTAAATTGGTTTACAAATTTCCAATCACGACCAGTAAGGAGAATTTGAGAACCTAGCTGAAGATATGGCCTAAGCTCCCACAGTGTCTCCTGTACATGTAGTTCAGTGGTAGAGTATCAGACCGCTGTGCGGAAGGGTTATAGGTTTGACTCCTGTTGGGAGAACTTGGAAAAACATTTTCAGAGTAGCTTGTGCCACTGACTGATAAAACATATTTCTCAAGGGATTTGGCCTGTTGACATAAAAACTAAGGTTTATTCACCTTGATTACTCCACCCAGCTTGGCATCAGGCAACAGCTAGTTCTTGATGAATGGCTTCTGGCGAACATTTCTTCCAAAACCTTTTTTTAGGCTATAGCTCCTCATTTTCCTTACACCATAGCTGTTGAGCAGCTGCAGGTAAAATTAATGTTGATCATATATTTTAAAATAAAGAATGATTCAGACCACTTTCAACCCTCCCCCCCCCCCCCCCCCCACCCCCTCCTGTCAGTGTTCCGACCACTAACGATTATGCCCGCTAGCACGGGGCAAGTAAAATGATGTGTTGGGCAAAGCAAAATTCCGGCACAACTTGCCGGATCGGGGCAAGTAGTTTTTTGTTCGTTCTTTCTAGCAAGAATTTAACTCAATAAGAGCTAATTCAGAAAACTCTTTGTTGTGAATAGTATTTACTTGTTAATAAGGATACCATATTTCTGGAGTATTTTTCACAGCAGCAGGTTGAAAAACGATTATTTTGAAGAAGATAAAATGAAACCTTTGATCGTCGCCTCGAAACGCCTCCATGCTTTTAGCGCGGCGCAAGGAATGCTTGCGTAAATTTCTAGATCCAGTTTCCACGCGGCGAAAATATGCTTTGTATTTTGCGGAAAATGAATATGTTTCATTTCGGTTTTTTACGAAGGACAACGCAAACGAAAAAAATGATAAGGAAGATGCTGATGCAAGCCCACTAGCTAAGAGAGAAAAAGTTGGAGGAAGTATCTGACAGAAAACTCAGGAAAATATGCCGCGGAAAGCAAAGCGAGTTAGAAGATACTAAAACCTCGGTAGAAGAAATATTTTCCATAGGCTTTAATTTAAGAAGGAGAAGGCTATGTATTGTAAACGTCAAAAACCCGACTGTGATGTAGCAAAATAAAATTGACATTGAGTTATTGGGCAAGGGGATTCACGCAAAGCGCAAAGCTGTGATGCACTAGTTTGTAGTTCTATTCACACGGCGAGCGACGAGGGAGACGGCGTTTTTTGGGGGCCAACCAAAAAATACACTTGCAACTTAAAAAAAAATAGAGACCTGGTTGCCAAAGGGCAGAAAAGCAGGAAAGCTTAGTGAGTGTCGAGCACTGCCTTTCATTCAAATGGGTTAAATTGACAACACCTTAATGATGGAGGAGGTATACCAGTAGCCTAATGGTTATGCATGAAATGGGGCTGGCGAGAACTAGGGAGTAAGGAGATAGGAAATCTACACCCAGACGCAGGAAAAAGGAGAGCAGGAGGCCGAATTCCAAAGTTGGCAGGAACGAGAAGAATTGGGAAAAAAATTGCCAATATATTTTTGCACAATATTTCCAAATAGAAAAAAGTACAAAAGAGGGCAGAAGCCTCTAAGGAAAAGAGCCTCTAAGGAAGGTGGTAGAAACTGGGAGTGAAATGAATGGTGAGATAAGCAGGAATTTCCAGACTGCCCATGCATGGTCACAAGAACACTATAAAAGGTCAAGGGTGCGTTCAAACCAGTCTTCAACGCACTGACTAACTAATCCGTTCCAAGGGAATCGTGCGATGAAAGCAGAGCCAGTCCCCTTGCTTGTCACAACTTGCAGCTAAACCCATGCAGGAGAGTCTGTTTGCAATGTCATCATGTTAATCCTTCTGGTAAACTCAATTCTGATCTCATTTCAAAAAATGTTGTCAAATGCTAAAATTATACTTCTCAGTGATATACTGTAAACCTTTAACCAACTGCCAAGGCTCAGTAGTGTCATTTGAACTTTTCAAAATGCTTCAGCT
>MU825679.1:0-12464 GCA_029204205.1 Desmophyllum pertusum | reverse complement strand
AAATAAAAGCGCGCGGAGGCTGGAGAGAGAGAGAGACAGAAAAAAAGGCCCCCCGTGCGCGCTCTTTCTCCCTTTTCTCCCTTCCCCCAAGGGGGCCTCTGCGGGAGAGAGCCGTGACTGCAAGAGTACACATTTGTATTTCGCACCCGAAAGGTGTGAAATTTAGGAGATGCCATTTAGGGGGTACTCTGTGAATTTTTGGGTGTGGTGTGCTGCTAGGAATCTGAAACCCTTGCCCCAAACCAGACCATGTTCAGCTGCATTTTGCAATCCTATTCTAGACGAGACACCAAAAATCCCTACCTTATCCCAGACTCGCCATTTTCCAAAAACTTTATCTTTCCATGTAAGACTCTTTCAATTCTGAGTGTCAATTCTATTCTACACTAAATGATTCATATCACTGATCAGTTTCCCGGTAAATGATACCCTATTCTAGACCAAAACAATCTGATTTCTATACCTATCCCAGACTAAACTGCTTGAAAACTTATATATGGGAGTACCCCCTGCCCCCATGGGGTGCCATTCCTTTTATATCGGAACGTCTTGTTTAAAACTTTTGTCAAAAACCCTTTCCATAAAAAAATGAATCTGCATAGCTTCACTTAAGAGTATACAGACAGTATAAATTATTATACTGCTATGGACGTTTGATAGAAATGACTATTAGTAATAGTACACAGTAAAGATGTGATAAATTTATGGATATAATTTAATATTGAGTAAACATACATGAACATTCAAATTATTGTTACAATGGTAAAGAGTAACGCAATGCACCCCTCTGTCCAGATATTACTCCACAGAGATTACTCCAGGTTGTTGCCAAAAATTAATAAAATGAAGCTGGTTCAATCATGGATATTGATTGACAAGGGAAAATTTGAAATAAGTGCCCCAGGCGCTTAATCGAGGAAATATGGTAAGCGCATTGTTAAAATCTCGAGATAGAAATTAGCCGATAATTTGTTTTTTGATAAACGGAAACCAATAGGGTTTCGTAAAATTCGAGATGGCAATACGAGTCGCCAAGAGAATCATGAAGATGGTGTGGTAGGGGAGGGAATGAGGACAGATAGGAAGATTTATAAATCAGTCAAATAAATGAATCTTTGTTGTGTTTGATACTGTGTTTTATTATATGACAAGGAGCATTCTGATTGGTTCCCTGAACAGTGCGAATTTTGCAATACGGACCGCTAAAATAACAGGAATCAAGATGTTTTTCATGCTTGCACGTGCGTTTCTCAATGTTTGTACATGGACTCTTGTGCTTGCCCTTATGCTTGCGTCGTTACTAAAAATCAGGCTTTTACAATGTTTTATGATATAAATTTCATATCAAACACGAAATAACACGAGTTTACAAAGGTAGAAAACACAAAAGAGGTGATAATACATGTAAACCAATCAAAGCCTCATATGGGCAAACTCGTGAGTGAATAAATCCACCAAATGCTACAACTCGTTTATTGCTTTCGCATTCACGAGTTAAAAGGGGACAAGGCTGGACGGCATTTGTAAGAAAAACAGCCTTGCAAAAACGTCTCGACCAACCAAATGGGTTATTTTCCCTTTTTAATTGCCAAGAGTAAGAGTCGTCAATTTTACGATGCAATCTAGCTAGATTTCTGTAATGATTGTGCTATTATATGATCTTGTGTACATAATTAGCTCTGCGCTTGAGCATAACCGAATCTCGCAGACAGATGACGCATAGATATTCAGTATTCTGCATTAACAGTTCTTGCTTTTCGTTGTCCTCGCAACAAGTAAAATATTTTCCTGAAGACAAAATCGAGGAACTCGAGAATAGTCAGGCAACTCATTCCAAGGAAGAGACCAAACGTTCCTCCCAAGTTTCCTGGTGAAAAAAAGTAGTGACACAATTACCTTATTATTGGAAATTAACGCGAATTTTAAAAATTCGCGTTAATATATTTAAGTGGCGTTAATTTTTGTGAGCGTTAATTTCCGCGACATTAATTAAGTGGAGCGTCAATTTCCGCGACCTTAATTTCCATTATAACCCCAAATTTGGGATCCTGTACAGACATGCATAATACAGACAATGTAACTGAGCCTAAAAAAGTAATAAAACAATATTTCCAGTTCACCCTCGCTTTCAGAAGAACAGTTCTCGACATCTGAGTTCTTGATTTCGGTTAAAATATCTTTGTTTCTTTATGTTAATCGCGTTAATTCCAAATTCGCGAAAATTTGTTCCCGCGAAACGCAAAAAGTCGGCAATCCGCGAAATTAAACTCCCGCGAAAATTTCATGCCACACGGTACACAAAAAATATATTTACGCGTTGGATATGAGAGGATAAATAGATAGGATAAATAAATAATCCTCTCATATCCAACAAGGGCGAATGGAATAATTGTTTTATTAAACACTTCACGAACTTTAGGTTAAAACTTCGGTATTACTTTTTATAAAAAGTATAAATCGCCTGAGTGATTTTTCAGTTCGATTTAAATGAAGCATGATTTGTATGAAAAAAGCCAATCGCTTTTGGCGGGAAGAAGACAGACCCTGGGAACGAGGTTGGAAAAAGGCGGCAAACGTCTGGCGCGTGTGTTCTTAGCAAGTTGAATGAAAAGTGACTGAGCAAGACAGAATTTTCTTGTTTCTTCTAAAGTTTCGTATATTCTGGAAAATTGTGCAAATGGTTTAGTTTAAAATGGGGAGATCCGAAATCATAATTGGGGAGATTCATTTTACAAGTTGAACTGATGGGCCCACAGATGAACACGGGTTGTTTACGGCGAGCAAATCGTGCACGCCGCGACTACAGAAATAATTGTGTTGAGACGAGCGAAACTGAGCCAGTTAAAATCAAGTTCACTGAAGTAAAAAGCAAAGGAAAGCGTCAATATCTACATGGATGGAGAGAAAAAGAGTTACCTTCCAAGATAATTTCACTGTGAAGTGATACCTGCATGACCGTCACGAACGCTTGACGCACTCGTCGTCAAAATGCTACGGGTCTATTCTCCGAGTTATAAAGATTCGTGTCTGTGACCATATTAAAAAGCTCTCACATGGACCCCAGCTCATATAGTCGAATTGACAAAGCCATCTTAGCGAAAACACCAGGTAACAATACTGAATAGCTATAGGCTATAGCTTAAACTTGTTTTTATAAACATTTTTTCATTCATTTTGAAAACGACTTTGTGCAGACTTGTATTGCGGGTTTTTTTCGAAGTTTGTCCCCGTGAAATATGTTTCAAGGGCTTCCTTTATTTTTCTCGTTTCAGCTGCATTAAATTAGATATTTACCAGCTGAGAGCTGCCATATTGTTGTATCCATTTAATTAACTATTATAACAGGCATTTCCAATTTAATATTTCGCTCGACACCAAACTTTGCTGAAATTTCTCTATCAGTTTTGTTAGTTCGTCTTCAGTCAATTTCTGCCGGTGAACATCCATTTTCTATCAAGGCGGACCATTGGTTCCTTGGAGGCTGGAGACAACAAATTCAGACTCTCTTTCTCGCTGTTGGCGCGTTCATATTTAGCGAACGTCAAGGTATTATCAGCTGGATATAATGACTGGTCTCACCGTTTAACCAATCAAAAGCTAGAAATCAAATATCAGATCCGTTTAACCAATCAAAAAGCTAGAAATCAAATATCATAGATCCAGTTAATAATAAGAAACCATAATCACCAGACGTAGGTTGCATTGTGAGTTTGGTAAGGGACGATTGGTGAAATTATTAGAGTGAAGCCAAAGCAATATTTACAATTTTTTAATGACCTATCATCAACGCCTTCTCGAAGCCAATACACGTGACGCGACTGGCCCAAGGTCGACGTGATGCGTGATTGATGGTTATTGGTTTGGCATCTGCTTGGTCTGAGTAGGTGGAGCAAGAATTTTTAGTACAAAGGAGAACCATAAAGGCAATATTCTGTGCACTTACTTTCGACACTGATACTCAACTACAAGTTAAAATTGAGCTGAATTATAAGCTAATCAAGCATTTTCAACGCAACTTCTCTTGTTAGTTGATTTCGAGTGATTACGAGGTTAATGCGAAGTACGATGTTTATTTTCACATTCATCTATGAGTTGACATTAAATTATTTAGTATGACAAAATAGCATATCGCTGGAAAGTTTAAGACATTAAAAAAGTCTGAAAACAAGTATCATATTTATGTAGCAGTACTAACTCAAATCAGTGCGCAGGTCTCATACAGCGGAGTGCTGTGCTACAAAATGATGTCCGAAGCTTAGATCTTCTCAAATATATCTCCTAGTGAAATAATATTGTCGCTGTGGAAAAGTGTAATATAAATTAATGATTAGATATAAATTCATGACTTTGACTTGCGTTTCATGATTGTCTGTACAACCCTGTCCTAATTACCTTAGCAGAAGCTAAGAGGATCAGATTCGACCAGTCAAGACACTTATATACAAGCTTAGCCCCTAATCCCTACCCCGGAGGAGTATAATTTACGTGATGTGCGTGATCGTCGGACATTTTGGAAGGAACCCCTAAAAGGTACCAGAACCATCGCTTGGTGGATGTGGCGTTGAATTCAAATTTTTTCCGTCTTAATACCACATAAAAAGAGGATACCGGGATAACTCTAACCGGGGACATTTTTAGATTCTGAACGAGCGAAAACGCCCTGAAGCGTTACCCAACCATGTAAAACCCTAAAAAGGCCCGTCCGCCGATCACACGCCCGACTCACTTTCACTTTTATATGATAATTCCTCCCCCTCACACCCACTCCTAAGGAACACCACCTCCACCCCCAGATCCCTTCACCCTCTTTCTCATTACCCCTTAGGAACAAAAATACCGCGCGACGGCCTAACAATTACGCTTCATATAAAATATATTTACTATAGTTTGTACTTTCATGTTATGTTTTCCTTGCTGTGGAACTTAAACAAATTATAGGCAAAAAGTAAAATCTTCAACATACCATCGCTTCGTCCGGCATGGAAGAGCGCACTAGGAGGAATTACTTGCAATCCCTCTGAATGGGATGCTAGTACGGGCTAGTCCATCGCAGCGTATATCTCCCAGAATTTTGTCAGGTCTCCCTAAGAACTTAGCACGTACCATTTGTATTCTGGACCCAGGTTGTTTCAATGCACGAGCTAATCCAGAAATTAGCGTGAATTTTACTTTCAGTTTTGTAACTTTTCAGTGAGGTTTAAGCTGGTTTATAGATAGGCTTTTTTTCCTTCAGTTTTCATCTCTTCAATCTCTGATACATCTTAAACTACACAGAAAGACATTTGCAATAAAAAACACTTTTATACAAAAGAGAACTCGATTAACCGTTTTTAATCCTGGTATAATAGCGTTAAAAGGCTTTCGAACAACATTTACCCTACGGGTCAGTGGAAGAGGCACTATGACCACTGGAGTACTGTAGCTTCGAACCCTAACCACTCTCCTGGAGTGTAACACACTACCTATACTTTTAGCATTATCATGATAGACAGAGTTAAATCAACCATAAAGTAGAAGTAAACCACCTGACTCTATGTATTTCTCCTTCCTCAGAAGACTTTAGTCCTGTTCAATAGAGGCTCGGTAAATCGCTCGATTGACCGGATAGTTTTCAATCGTCAGTTACCGTGTTAAGCCAAACAACATGTCAGATGTTCAATGAGAAGGTTCTCCCTGTACTTCTGTATATTTCCGCTGTGATTGTACATGGGAAGTCTTGTGACTCCGCTGTGATCATAAAACAAGGCTCGGGACAGTCTTTCTCGCATTTGTTCTTCTCGGCGGAGGTTCCAAACTCTTGCTCTTGCAAGAGTTTTAAATCATCTACTAAATGACATCTAAGTACATATACGCATATTGCTGCTTTGAATATCTAATCACAATTCAATTTAATGAGTAAATTTAACTTTAGTCCGAGGAGTGCCGGTAAAATGCCCTGTGTCATTATTAACCTTTCCCACCCCTCCCCCAAACAAACAAAAAAGTTTGATAGTCAGTAATGTTGCTATGGCAGCATAACTCACACTCTTACAATCGCATTAACCAATCAGAGCAAACCAGCTTTTCTTCAACCAATCAGGACAAAGCTTGGCTTCTGCGCGTTTTCCCGCGCTTGGCAAACGGGATTGTTCTTTTCATCGAGTTCTGATTGGTTCATAGCATCAAGTGCTTTGTTGTGATTGGTCAGGTGGGATTGCATTGGTATCGGTCTAAGTTTTATCAAAGAATAGGTTGACATACCCTGTGATCGGTAAACACAGAGAATTGTGTCATTTGGTGCACAGATCGGAACTGAAGACTTGGCTATAAAAACAAAACATGAAAAATTAATTCTATGTTCCACTAAAAATAAAGAGCACATTAAAAGTACCGCTCAATAGCTTTCATTTGAATGGTCACACACTTGGGTTTTATCCACAGACTCAAAGGTTAGAATCACCTTGTACAGCATAATAAACAGTACCACATGAAAGTGCTGCTGCTTTCATTTGAGTGGTCACACACAGACTGAAACGTTACTGTTTATTAGCATATACCACACACGTGAATAGTGCGGCTTTTCGCGCGCACTGATTGGCTACTCAAACTCCGGAAATGATTGCTAAATATTTGTACAAGGTTATTCTACTACATGAAATTATTGCTCAATAGGAGACTTTACCTTTTCGAGAAAGGGCAATGGTATTTTTAAAAATGTCTGGACACATGGCATGAATTACCTCGCGGTCCTGCTTCTAATTACACTAAGTACGGCCTTAAATCGTGGCGATACTTTGCTCCTAAATTAGGGAACAACCTACCTGACTTTGTAAGATCTTCGGCTAACTATAAAGACTTTAGAAAAGTCATGTGCGACATTGACTTAAGCTGCCATCTGTAAAATTATTTTAAACAATTTTCTAGTTAATTCTCATTCATTTTTATATCCATACATCTTATACATTTTATAGTACTCATATATAGCTTTAGAATTTTTTAGAATTTTTATAATACCAGCAGTAATTGTTATAATTTATTGTCATTTTGTGGCGTACCTGTAAACATGCAGACTTTACTCGTCAAGTCTGAATGACGTACCGTTACCATAGCTAAGTGTACTGACCACGATAAATAAATATCTATCTATCTATCTAATGTGGAAAGGTGAAGAATACAACTCAACAGAACTTTCTAAGGCTATGTTCACACTTGGTGCCCGAGCACTGGTGCCTGGGCACGGGCACAAAATGGTGCTGTGTTCACACACTGGGTACCCAAGATATAAACATGTTGCCCGAACCCTGGCGTGGATACTTGAAAAAAGGTGTGTTCACATTAGTACCGAGCGAGAATCGTATTCGGGCACCGTGCTCGGGCACGAAGTGTGAACGTTTATTGCGTCACTATCCTTAATTTATTTTCTTGTAGGAAATAGTTTGTTCTCAAACTCATTCATTTGTCTGTATATCCCTGGTAGCAAGTTGTTTCATACCTTTAAATTTAGCTGGTGAGCAGCCGCAGGCTTTGATGGTGTGATCATTGCGACATTTCATAAGACAAGCCGCTTTAGTGTAGTTAGAGTGTTTATCACTGTTGAACACGTCAAGGGTCCTATCTGTGCAGTTGGTTGCATATGGCTCTTTCAGGTTAATTATCTGCAAAGAAAATAACATATATGTAGTATATAAAACATTTGGCTTTATATATAAAATAAACAATATAAGATGCGCGCTCTGATTGGCTCAAAACCATTTACCATAACTCTATTGAAACAAAGAAAATCACTTCGTGCTTTTATTTCATAAAAACAATAGAAACCGTTTTCCCTGTGTTTCCATGGAGTTATGGTAACACGAGTGAAAGTTTGGAAAAACTCGAAATTGCTGTGGAAACACTCGCCTGCGGATCGTGTTTTCGACAGCAGCATTTCTCGTTCTCCTAAACTTCACCGGTTGTCATGAAATGTATATCCATGAGACACGACAATTTGGCATCCAGAGTTAGTATAAGAAAGAAGGGATAGTATAAGACAGAGAAGGGTAGTTATTCAGACTGCGGCGGAATTTACCCACACGGACTTTGACCATGTATACCATTGTTTTAATATTGCACAGCAAAAAAAAAAATAAAAGCCGCCAAACTTTATCGACTTTACCTACTTTGGAATTTAGCTTCGGCCGGCAGCAATAGCACTTTCACGACACTTGCTGTTGTCCTACCATGGCAACCTTATTTTGGACAGGCCATGTTTTTCCCTAAATTTGAACTTTTTCTGTTTTTTTTTTTCCATGAAACATGTTAACTTTCTTTGCAGCAACTTTTATATTTGCCATTTTTGGGCGGATTCCAAGATGGCGGCTTCTGTTCAGTGATTGTCTCGTTTTTATGACAAGGAAAATTTACCTATACTAGGATCATTGTACAGAAAGACAATGATTGCGAAACTTTTAAATTATGCCAAAATATGTTATCGAGGAAAACACATGTATCATTTACCTCCCTGGCCGAAACTTAACCACAAAGGAAAAGCCGCCATGTTTTTGATTATTATACATTGTCAACTCACTATCTCTTTGTCTCGATGCGCCGAAAGCGCCTACACGTGAATTTTCGAAATTACCGCCTTTGAAAGCATCTACGTCATCTACCTACAGATTAGCGAGAGGATATCACGGGTAATAACCTGCAGATTATACCAATAATACATATCAAGGGACACCTCAACGTAGTCACGGGTAAATCATGTCATATATGACCCGTGTTGTTCTGTGTGCATGATTTCCAAGGGTAATCATGTCAAGGGTCCCGGTAAGAGTTATCAGCCAGAAGGCCGAAGGCTCACACGAGGCTGATATCAAAACTCTTAACGAGACGGAGACCTTGATTATTCGGCGATACCAAACAAAACCCTCATCCATATAATTGTTAAAAATCACCTTTAAAATTTGTCAAATACTTCAATGTTTACGAACATGAATTGTCCTAGATCTAGATTCAGCGGGCCGTTGAATCCTCCCTCGACTGGTCACGCGGCGGTTTGGGAAGGGAAGGCCCAATTGAACTATATATATATATATACTGGAAAAACGTTCTGTTACTGTACCTTTCTTCGTTTTATGGCCAATAGAGTAGACACGCCAGGTTGAATTTTTATACCCAAAGTCCTCCACACTTGGCGGAAAAACTTTTCTGATCCGTTCGTATGAGCAATTGCCTCAGCCCTACAAATGGGCGCAGAGGATTTGGCAACATAACCTTTTCTATTTCGATATAAAGTCGAAGTTTCCAAGCCGCTGTTCTCAACGGCCAATGTAAGCCTGTATAGCCCCCCCCCCCCGGCTGCGGTTATCAGCGGCCTCTTTGCAGAATTGAATGTGAAGCCACTTTCGTCAAACATGGGTGGTTAGATAGCCGGTTGGTTGTAAAGTTCATTTTCAATTGCATTGCATTCCCCTCTAATGGAACATGAATTGAACTGCGAGGTACTTTGGTTGTAAAAAGCTATTTCTTCTATTTGATGACCTACTTGCCTCCTTGGGCCTCAGTTTGTAATAGTCGGCATTTATTGGCACGACTAAAAATACTCAGGGTTGCGTTGTTTGAACTCCTCACTTTTAATGATCCTCGTATTCGACCGACTGAGGCATATAGAGAAATGTTTTTCCTTAATTTTTCTCTCGATTCGTTCTTCGCGGGTTAAAATGTTGAAACCGATTGCCTTGGTATAATTCGGGTGTTCCATCCCGTTTACGAGTGTGCATAGTGATTACAGCTGGACAAGAGAAGCTCGCTGCTATCGGTACCTGATCCCGTTGCGCGTTGTTATTCTTCGTGTTGAATGGCCGCTTCCCTGTTTAAACTGCATTAGACAAATGTGGGAAAACTAGATAGCCGCAGTATTAGTGAGGGACACGAGATAGTTGCCAGAGTCCAAAGCAGTCTTCTGCAAACGTGGTCAAGCGAAAACAAAAATCTTGCCACCTTGTAGAGTTGTGTCCTCGTGCAAAGGATCGTAACCCTTCCAGATATTTCACGGTGGTCGACATATTCATCTTTGATATCTTGGCTAATTCTGCGGTCGTGTTCTTTATAGTTATCATTCCACGCCTGGAAATCCCAAACACGTTGGCTGTCTAAAAGCCATCGTTGTGCCCTTTTATTTTTTTGGAATAAAATAGACGCAGATCTTTGGAATAAAGTCGGCTGGGATGGGAAATTTTGGGGGAGAAGTTGGGACGCTACTATCCACTCGAGAGGTGACCACAGAGTGGTGCTTCCAATAAGCTGTGACAATGTCATTGTGTTTTGATGAAGGGCGAGAGATAAATCACCATATATTATTATTTCTGTGCTTCATTATAACCAACTTGGACATTGAATATTGGAGAGTTATTGAAACATAATAAGAATCGGCTTACCGGTCGAAGGAGAGTAATTACTTCATGTATTCTGTTTGAGTTTAAAAATTTGATGCATGGGAACACGCAAGGTGGAACAAAATGCGAAGAGGAGAAAAGTAAACAGGCATTTGAACGTATAGAGGTTTTGATTTTAAACTGAAAAAAATCCAACCAATGCAAATTGGTTCCCGTATCGGATAGCTATGAAAATTTGTTTTCCTCGTTTTTTTGCACTGCGCGTTGCTCGTCTGAGTCTGTTTGTGCGTGTTGTCCTTCAACATCAGCTCGAGCACCGGAAATAAATGCATGGCTAAGTCTGAATATGACGAAAATAACACGGCCGGCCGCGCGTAGATGTCAATAATGCCTGCATGCAGATGTTCGAGTGTGTGTGTTTTGGCTTTGTCTTTTTTTCCGATTATTTTTTAAAAGTAATAGCTATAGTGTCCTGCAGCTCATTGTAGAAAATCTATTCTGATTCTGTATATGAATTTTTTACATGAGTTTGGTATTTTGATATAGAGTCTTTCAAATCCTATCACGTTTTCCTTTATTATACCTAAAAATTGTCAGTTTGCAAATCATTCTAACTAGGTATTAAGAGAAAACAAAACTGGCACTAATATGATGGAACAACTAAAAGTCACACATTATTATGAAGTCATTTTAAGATGTATTGAGATGTATATTCATTATTATTGTTGACGGGAGACCAGATTGATTTTTCCTTGTTCACTGATCGCACCGTCGATTTGTTGAAAATGATAAATATAGGAGATAACATCCTCTCAAGATTGACAATCAAAATCGGGACCATGAAGTGCCTGACTTATGGCCTCAAAGACTGTTCCAGTTGTATTATCCCATTACCCGTTTGTATGACTCTCTGAGGTCAGCCTATATTTGTTATTCTGTTTTAAGGTGAGACTGTATATATCAAGAAATACTTTCAAACAGATGCACCGGAATTCACATAATTAACTATTTGATAACATCATTGTTATTGTCCAATTTTAAAATGTTTAATTTTTTGTTTTTCGCTGCTGTTTTCATTTTTTTTTCGCGGTCCCATTAACAAGAGTTGTCTATCTGTGGGTTGAGTCAGCGGTGTCGCGATTTGGATCTAGAAGAACCTAAACCTCAAAAAAACATTTTAAAGCACATTTTTATCAAGCCGCTAGAGATTCACTGCTCGAAGAGACAGAGAAATATTTTACCTGAGAAGAGAATTAGAACAATTTCATCAGAAGCCAGTGTTTTTATCTTCTTGGTCCTCGTTTACTTATTAGTTTAGTGCAAAAACTATACCGTTGGAGAATAATTTTAATAGTGCAATTTATTCACAATCAAACATCACAATTTTTTTTTATTCTTTATAGTTTTACTTTAAAATGTCGATATTGGCTTTTTTAGATGAAATCTGGAGGAATTGAAAGTTGGAAGGATTTGGAGGATGGTACCTCGTTGAGCGTGCGTCAATTAACAAGTCCATCATGAAAAACTTCAAGTACAACTGGCTCATTTTACGGTGTGTAAATTTCAAAATCCATTTGATTAAGGAAAGACTTCTAAGAAAAGCTAATTGAAAAAGTGTAGGGTCTGCACGGTTTTTTTTTTTTTTTTTTGGTGGCTCTTGGGCATATCTAAGAAAACATAGTATAACAAAACACCTTTCCACCACCCAAAACCGACTATTCTCGAGAATCGTATGTGGCTTACTTACTTCGCTGTCTTCTAAAATAAGCGTATAGGTGTTTTTTACTGCAAGAAACATTGCAACTAGTTTTACAAATGTTTAGCACTGTTTTGGAATGGAGTTGAAATCGTACTAAATATATTACACAAATACTGAATACCTGAATACAGTCCTTGAACTGCTGAGGTCTAAAATCTGTAATAACTGGCCTGGTCGCAAATTCAATGAGGGTCACAATGTTATTAGCGACCAATCGCAAATTTAGTTGAACTTCTCTACAACGGCTACCCTGGGAAAAACTATCTAGGAGTAAATTCGTATGGATTGGCGCACGGTTGGCACATAACTCCTGGCCGTTGTTGTGAGGTGGCTGTTAGTGGAGGTTCAAT
>MU825678.1:0-12518 GCA_029204205.1 Desmophyllum pertusum | reverse complement strand
CCTCTCTAAAAAATAGGCCCGCGAGGCGTGCTCATGGCTACTGCATTTTTTACTCAGAGAATGCGCATACAGTTAGCCCATGAGCGAATTAAACGAAATGAGTGGGTTAGGGACTCTCACGATTTCAATCAGTAAGTTATATTTTTCTCTTTGAACAGCAGTCATGAATCCACATATTCCCTTTATAACATGTTATACTAGACCTTTTACTAGATATAAACAGTTCCACGCCAATGGCTTTTCGTTAACTCTCACCAGACCTCTCAATGGATAATATAGGTCAAGGACTTCGTTCTTACCGAGTTGTCGCCGCTTGGAGGATAGTGCAAGCAACTTTGTTGGTTTGTTATTTCTTTCTTTGGGTGTATTTGCATTTGATAACCCTAGCCCTAAGGCAAAACATCTCTTGCTTTGCCGCTAACAACACTAAAATAATCAGGGCCCGGTAGGGGCGAGGATTGCGACAGGTGCGTCCGATGGACGCCCGATTGGCTGAAAATAAAGTGAATGAAAAAGCTCTAATTCGCCTAACTGGTTGTAGTCTGGAAATGAATGCCTGAATCAACGAAGATAACATCGAAGGTCCGCCATTTGTAGATTGCCTGGGTGACATATTAAATTTTGGACCAGATCTTGAGATTCTATAAGCTGAATTTGTCAAAAACGTTAACGAGAAATTCGAACCTAAAACCCTCATACGGAATTTTAATCCCCAGGCTCTATCAAAATGAGAGAAGACTGGGTACCCCAATAATGAACTGCAAAAGGGCCTCAGCATGTGTGTCACAATATTCTCTCTCCTCCGCAGAGGATCTTGGGGGATTAATAGGCGACTAGGGAATGGATTACGGGGAGAGTGATGAAATATATATATAAAGCGCGCGGGGGCTGGAAGAAGAAAGGAGGAGAAAAGGCCTAACGCGCGCTGGTGGCCGCCTGGGTAAGAGGGGACGAAACACGGGGAGAAGTGACCCAGGAAAGCCTCTGCGCGGGGGGAGGGTCACGAACGATGGAACGGAGAGACGTCCGAGACGAGAGAGATAGAGAGTGTCAATATTGGATTAAAATGGACCGAACAGAGCCAGAGGTCACAGAAGAGCGCGAAAATTTTATAGAAAGGCCGCCGCACGGGATGGATTCGTGCCCAAAAAAATTTCTATGTCAATCGACGGAAGGGTCATAGTTCAGTACCAAATAAAAAAGTACAAACTACCACGACTTAGAACGAGAACCTAAGTAGCTAGATAGATATACAAATTGTCCCGGTAAATTTGTTTTTTCTTTTTTTCTCCGGCGTGCAGATACGTTGAGGGCGGTGTTCCGTGTTTCAAACATTACATGTCACATAAAGTCTTCTTGCAATTGTTTGTCATTTAATCCATTTATGAATTTAAAAAGTTGCAAGAAAATTTTTTTTTATGTTTATACCCGCTAATCCTCGTTTGCTTTTTGCTGCCTGGTTTTTCATATTCAAAACGCACGAAAAAAAAAAAAACATTTTTTTTGGCGAAATACAGTCTAAACTCTCCACAACCGGGCCACCTTGGGGAGCAGAGGTAAGTGCCCGTTGTATGAGAGTGTGCTGCCGTTCCTGGGGCAGCGAGGTAGGGGTGTAGATAATGACAAACCACTTCCGGTTTTTTTTTGGGGTTGGGGACAAACGATTTTTATTTAAAAATGCTTATCTATAGCATATGAATACGTAACACAAATCAAAATGTATCAATATCCAAACAGAAAACCACAAAGATGACAAGTTCAGAACAGGAATTGTTTAACAAAAACCAAAGCTAGTAAAAGTACAGTGACAGTACATCAGTTTGTACGATCGTTTACTTTCTCCTTTCGTGAAATTAAGTTGTCAAGGGGTTGTTTGCTGTGATGTGAGTGGCTGCGAGGTTCTATTTTAATGTCTGAACTTACTGTGCCACCAGGCATTTTTTTTTTCAATTTCGCATGGCGAATTTAAACACAGAGCCTTATCAGCTGCTTACTCGATTTACGACTGAAATTAAAAATACAGTACTAGTAAAAAAAGCGTAAAAAAAATGGAAAATAGAAAAAAAAAAAGAAGTCAATATTAATGGGGGGCCTTGTACTTTCTAGTATTGTGTGATTCTTCCATCAGTGGCCTAAACACGTGCCGCCAATATAAGATACTGTATTGGCCCGACAGTGGCGTGGTTACAGATGAAGTCTTTTGGCGTGACCTGTTATTACTGTAGCGCCAAAAAAGATAGGGTTTTTAATGGCCGTTGCCGTATGTGGAGAGGTAGGCCGTTGTTAGAGAGGTTAAAACAGAGAGTGAATGTATGGCACTGTCCGCCGGGACACAAAGAAAGTGGCCGTTGTGGAGATGTGGCCGTTTGTGGAGAGGTGGCCGTTAGTAGTAGGTAGGTCGGACTGTATCAAAAAATTCTCCGGCGGTACCACCCTACAAAATGCTCGGGAGGCACTCGAAAGTTAGTACGCGCAAGGAAAAGGAGACCATCTGCACTGCAGGCTTATCCCCTCCCCTTTCGCACTTAGTCAGCGGACAGTTTCCTGTTTGTCCGTCGACCCGAAAAGGCTCAATATATTTTATCTTACATTACAACGGTCCACTTTTCCGCTTCTCATACAAAAGTTAACCTCGCTTATCTGTGGCACTGTATATTGTCATGACATGTCTTTGACAACTGTCTTGCTCACTGTGCTGCGTGGCAGGCGTAACAGACCCAAAGTTTTCACAGTCCTTGGTCTTTTACTGGCAGTCATTAGAACGTTGCTTAATACGGACAAATTGTTCGTGGTCCGTCTTATCCGGGTTCCACTGTACATACGAGGCGTTTCAAATCACAGTCAAAACAAAGGGATTTGACTTCACGAAACTGAAAAAAAAAACCTGCCAAAAAACCCCCTGCAAACTGTCAAGCTATTTGCCTTTATCTCTGTAATTGTGTAATAACCCGACCAATTACACGCCGCGAAATTATTGACATATTATAAATAGACGACGAATTATTACACAAGAATCCATCAAAGAACAGTTCTCATCTGACTCTGCTCATATCCTAGCTAACTGAACTGGGTAATTACAGTACACTGCACGATTCACGTTTAACGTAACAAATTTATTAGGTCACTTTTAGCAACACTCTGCTCTCGTAAACTAGCTCGCCGACTTGTCAGTTGCGGACAACAAACTCTGTTCAGTTTTATTTACCTTCATGTCATTTTGATCAGTACATCTAACAAGACTTTAAAACCCAAGCTAATTTGAATACAATCACCCACTGTTTTCTTAAACAACGGAAAACTGTGCTCAAATGAGATGATCTTATCTTTCGTCTACAAACCAAGCAGATATAAAGTTCGTCTTTAATTTTAGAAGATATTTTCATATTAAAATCATTCCTCGTTTCGAAAAAAAATTTAACACACTTAACAATAGTAGATCTAAAATCCATTTTCTAATATCATTTTGTCACGATGTCCAACGTCAGACTCCCGAAAGCGCGGTGAATTAATTTTCTGCAATCCAGCACGCGGCTTTGATCTTTGTCACAACAGCATTCGCAGCATTCATGCTGACATAACAAAATTCTCAAATCACTCATCACTCATACTCTTCTGATTGTCGTCATACTGTAATATCTTTGTTTACAACAGCAGCATTCGCGCTGACATAACAGAATCTAAAAATAATTATATAATTCACTGTGTAAAACTCGCGCCGTGATTGGTTTAGAACTGTTATCTATTAGAGTAACAGACGCACGAATGACGTCACGAAGCGGGAAAACGCGCGGGCGCCCTGCCTGCTCCAACAAATCCTTCGCTCAAAACAGAGAAATATTTTCGTCAAACTGGAAATATTCCGTAGGAAATTCAATGTTGTTCAATTGATACGAATTTTAAATCGGCTGTTCAAGGCTTGGCTAGAACTTGGAGGAAAATATGATGGTCCTTTAGGCTCATAATTTGTGAACAGAATCCGATAAATTTAGCGGGATTAAGCTTATCGTTCGCCGTTTATAAGCGACTTGCAACGGGATTTGGACTGGAATAATTCAGATTGTTTTTCCTCATATCAGGACGGAATAGAGGTTAGTCTCTAAATATTTGCTTTTCGAAACATTTGCCTGAGTTGAGCTGTATTTATTTTAAGCCGTTTAGTTTTCACAAAGTTTTATTTGAGTGCATGAAAAACACTGTGGCCTAAACTCGATGTTTGTTGACATAATTTTTATCGCTTATTTAGCGTACATTCAAGTGAAAATCCGAAGCGAATATCTCCAAAATTATATAAAACAAATAGATTCCATGTTGCCGTGGGTCTGTTCAGTAATAGATCACAGAAGACGTCAAAATGTGGTAAGAACATCAGTGACCAACGAGCCGCTGCGGCGAACCACAACATATCAATCACGTAGAAACCGAAAACCTCTGTTGTTGCTGTGAAATTTTGCATTCAACTCCTCGACAATCTTTTAAAACCAGTACTTTCTAAAGTTTTACTCTCCTGCCTTCGTGGTATGATACACAAACTGATTAACTAGATATTTCCTTCTTCTCGGACTGAAATTTTAAACGACTTGCATGTTTCTTGCCGCTTTTCCCGACTGTCACTGTCACTTTTTAGCGCAAACTTGTACCGATCGGACGTGCACTGTTCACTGCTTGTAAAGCAAATTGTGCTACTCAAACATCAGTATAGGTGCCTGCTAGCAGGTAAAATTTTGGACGGTACAAGTTGTACGGACCGAGGCAAGCGAATAATCATCGCTGTAACCTTGAGATTAATGTGGTGAATTGACGAATCTGTCAGTTTTGACGCTTGACAAAATTTTGTCCTGCTCTGGGGCAGGATGACGGCGCCTTTGAAGTTTGGTAAGGCTTGACAAAATTTTGGTAGGAAAAAAAATCGCCGTTCGCACTTGTGAAACGGAACTGATGACAGATTTTTTGCAAAACAAACAAAAATTCGCCTAGTGCGGCCTGGCCCTAATCAAACAAATGAATTGTACGAAGGACTCTAAAAGACCGGCGGTTACTCAACAAAAGCTTCAAAATGTGACTCAATCAAACGCGACCCTGTTCGTGCAGTTGTCAAAGAAATACACCTACGTAAATAAAAACATTTAAAAACAAACGTGTCTTTCATATTTATTTTGCAACGCAATTTCTCTCCATATAGATCACTAAAGATGCCAATCTTCTTTTTAAGCATTGCACTTGACACCACTGTCAATGAAGCGAAACAATCGAACAATGCCATATCATGTTCAGTTATTCAAAGAATTGTTACAAAAAAGTCTTACGAACAAAAAAGTCTTACGAAGGAATGTTAAGAATGCTTCGACGACGACAATAATGGGCACTTGCGCAAGCGCAGTACCCATAAAAATGCTGTAGAAAAATGGACAATTTTTCCTTAATTTGTTTCTTCATTCGCTTTATAGTGTTTCCTGTGGTTCGAAGAGCTGGGATTGAGGTGGTACGCACTCCCCACCCGCCGTGTCTTGTCATGTTGTCTTGATCGTTGGGAGGAGTAGAGAATGCCCCGACGCTTGCCCCTTCAATGGATGGTAAGGAATATACAGGGTGGCGGGGGGATGAAGTAGTTATAAGGGACTGTACAATTAATTTACCAAGGAAGGGGGGGGGGGGGGGGGGGGGGGGGGCGGGGGGCGGGGGGGGCATAAAGTAAAATCAACCACAAGGAGAGCGGGGGGGGGGGAACTCCATACCTATTTATAAGGTGGGAACCAAAACATTTTTTCCGGCCCTTCGGGCCCTTCATCGGACTGAACTTACAGCACACATAGCCTCTTTTTCCTGCTGCAATGGCTCTGTTTGTACATTGGCTACGGAGGTGATGTTTGTTCCAGGACGCGGGATGTTCAAACAATTAAAACATGCATGTGCTCTTCTTTCTGTTATAAACAGATTTTAATCCACAGGTGGCGTGTAGAGAAAATGTGCAGGGTACTTGTATAAAGGTGGTGTGTATGACTGTGAGGGGTGGGGGGGGGGGGGGGGGGGGGGGGGGGTCGTACATAATTTCTTTCTGACTGATTAGCAGGGGGGATCAATAAGCTAAATTCACGTCCTTTAGAAGGGGGGGTCAATTACCTAATATTAGCGCTACATGACAGCCCATTTTCCAACCACCCCCCCCCCCCCCACCCCCCTCTCCTGATAATTATTGTCACATTCCCTAAGTAGTTATGTAACTGAAAAACCCTTGTAGGGAGTTGCAATAAAGTTTCCATTCCATTCCATGAGTATTTTTTGCTAGCGTAATCTTGTCACCGAGAAATTGATTGAGCCCCGGCCGTAGTTTTTCAGTCTTACTGGGAAGATGGCAAAGTTATATGAGGTATTACCAAGGTCGGCCAGGGGTTTTGGGTTATACAGTATACAGGGGTCAAAATTGGGTATACTTAAATGCTTAAATATGGGTACAGTCGAAGCTCCTCTGAGCGGACACTCTCGTAAGCGGACCAGCTCTAATTACGGGCCGCCTTGACAAAATCCCGTTTGAAACTCTAGCTCATACAAAAACTCTGTATTTACACATTCCCGTAAGCGGCCAGCTCCAGTTGAGGACACTTTTTCTGCTTCCAGAGGCGTGTCCGCTTACGGGAGCTTTGACTGTATTTAGTCTATTTTGGAGATACCTCAATAGATGTCCAAGTGTCGGTGTAATAGTTACACTGCTGCGATAATTTTAAGACACTGACTGTACAGTGGACAGAAGGACAGTGTGCGGAAATACTGGAGAAAGGGGTGAGGGAAAAAAAAGGAAAACTGAAAGAGGGAGTATTCTGAGATGGCGGGAAGCGAGAGAAAACGAAAAAAAGTCATAGAGTTGTGCACAATTGCGTAATAGCCAAGAAAAGTGGTGGTAGCTCGCCAAAGAAAGAGAGAGAGAAACGGGAGTGAAAGATACGGAAAGGCGGAATTGAGACGCCCTGTTTCCCCCTTCACCCCACTGTAAACTGAAAAAAGCCTCGTCAATTTCTTCTTTTTTCCAGGGACATGGTGACAGAAATAGGAGCACGTGACTTCGGTGATGCTACAAGATCACAAACATGTTAGAGGTTGGTTTCCCGATGAACTGCCCAGCAACAACTAATGTAGACCAAATAAAGTTTAGGTAGAAAACAGAAAAGCAAAGAGAGGAACTGAAAAAAAAGATATTGTAACGTCTACGTCCATTTTAGGATGATTCTGTGAAACCCTCTCTAAATTATGGTTTAACAGATACCAAATGTGTTCTTTCTGACTCCAACATTTGGTTAATATCTATTCAAGCGAATCTTAAAACTCGATCGCATCTACGTCTCAGAGTAGTGAAGACTAGCAGTAAGCATTCCATTCTCGTCCCCAGCAGGCCACGATCCTTTCCTCGTCTAGCACCAAAGAATCGAGATCTCTGGCCGGTTCCAAAAACCGGAAGTCCGCACGAATCTCGGAATAACCGTCAAATCTGACAAATCTGATTGGCTGAGAATACAGAACGAGTACTCTGAGCATGCTCAACAAATTTGGGACTGCCAGAGGTCTCGATTCTTGGTGCCTGACCAAAAGGATCGTGGCCTCCTGGGGAGAAGAAGGTAAGCAGTCAAAACGTCCACGATCTACATCCTAATTGGGACTACATGTGAGACAAACGATAATAAGGTTTTATCATGCGTCTCTAATGCAAGGCTCCTATGCCAAGGCTAGTCGTGCAATCGTTACTCTCTAATGTTGTTTCCTGTCCTTTTCCTCGTATCCCGTGGCGCTTCGGATGCGGCCTGGACACTAAGAGCCTCGCTACGCTCTGGAAGGACGTTGCTTTAGTGGAAATCAATGTGGCCGTCATGATACAAGCTTCCAGGTTTGTTTCTGTTAGTATAAAGACACTCACTTGAATTTCTTTCTTCGCTACAGCCACAGTCGACTGTTTTATCTCATGGTTGATGGCTCTCTCGTGAGCCTAGTGGACCAACAGGCTGCCGTAGCAGCGAACTAGGAGTATTGCTACTCCGCCTGGATAGATGCTAGTCAATGTCGCAAGGTACCCACAGACATCAAAACGCTGACTCGTCCCCAGTCGTCTCTTATGAGAAACTTGTTAGGCGCGGTGGATGATGGGAAGAGCAAAGATAGGGAGTAACATTCCTACCCATCATTCTCCGCGTCTAACATGTTTCTCATAAGAGACGACCTGGGACGAGTCAGGTCAAATCGTGTTATTACAACGTTGATGACGTGGTGTAACAATCCCGTGTCGGCTATTGGTTTAAAACCGGTTTTTTAGAACACGGCTTTCTTAAACGCTTATGTCTAAACTTCGTTGTTAAATAATCGACCCTAAGAAGATGTACCAAGCACTACAGTGGTAAATATTGTAATAAACTAATCAGAACTCGAAGTAAAAACAGGTAACCGGTCGGCAAGTGTAGGAATAATTGCGTGCGCCCGAGCCTGACAAATTGGCTTTAGATCTGCACTTGCCCTGGCTGTCTGCAAAAACTGGATTTCAATCTTACAATTCTGTATTGTTTGCATGCAGCTTGAAGCACGACTCTTGGCAACACGGCCAATTACCAAGCTCATCAAACAAAAACAAATGTTAAAAACGTGGTTGATTTCGAAAGTCATTGAGAAAAGAGTTATATTTATTATGAAACAGTCCAATTATTATATTTTTTTATTATTATTTACAGGAAAGCTGGCGTGTACAATCACTGAATCAACACAGGGCTTCGGAGTCTTTCATGAAACACGTTGAGAATGAGCGTCAGTGGTCAGCTTGTAAATTCATTTACTGTACGGCGCGGGTGGGGAGCGAAATAAACAAGGGGCTTACTTAAATCATAAATCAACTAGCGGCACATACAGATAGATGTTTAAAGGACTGTTTAATTTTATAATCTGTTTATAACAACACATCTCTAAAGTAACAATGATAAAGTAAAAAGGTGTCCCTAAAAAGATTATATGTACCCTAAAAAATGATTGTTTTCCATTGATGGACTTGTTGTCATAATCTTAGGAAGGAGAACTCATCCTCTATTTGGAGGCAGGGGGGGGGGGGGGGGGGGGGGGGTGTGTGGCAGTAATGCAAAAGGTTTTAGCGAACAAGAATTGATGGACCAATTCACCTTAGCTCTTTATATGTTATAGAGAAAGCATGCTTTCAAAGATCCCCTTTTTCAAGTTCTTGTTAAAAGCCTGGGTGGGGCTTAATAGAACTGTTACGGTATTGAAATCTCAGCTGAACAGTTTTGGGAATAAGTATCGCTTGTTTCAAAGCGTTGCTAAGTTATCCTCACAGGTGTTACGATATTGATTGGTAAATTCGGACCGCTCCAGTATGAATACTTTAGTGATGACTCAATACGGGCGCTGTTTAGGAATTCAAACGGATAAAAATTCTTCGACCTAGAAATAATATAAATACAGAGTTAAGAATTATGTTACATCAGAATGCCCAACAATTCTTTGATTGATCTTGACTACACAGAATAAGCTGCGTGGAGGATGACCCTAGGAGACTGCGGTATGCCGGTTGTGCCTCCCATGTCAGGCAGCGTTACGCCAGTGTTTCATCAGGGGAGTTTGTTTTATCAGGCATTATATCTCCTTGTATGATAACGGAATGCTTCAATTGGAATATGTCCTAAACAAAACACTCGCTGGAGCTTCGATCAGTTCAGTGGGACCATATCAGTCCCAAAAATTACCTAGAAGTAGAATCCGCCTCTTCGTAATCAGAACATTAAAAACGTTACTGAAGTTAATTAGGGAAAAGGTTGAAGATAAAGAGTAAGGACGCACTCGTGCTAACAACTGGCCAACACTGCCGGAGCTTATCCCGGTTCCGTAGCATGAAGCGAACTAGTAGTATTGCTACTCCCCCTGGATGGGATGCTAGTCCATTAGCAGTTTACCACCCAGGAATTTGTCGCCGGCGCTACCCATTATGTACTCTAACTAAGTGTCTTGCCAAAGAACACAATACAATGACCCAGGCCAGGACTATGAACCGCTCGTCATCCGGCGAGCCGCTTGATCTGGAGTCTAACGTGCTAGCCATTAGCGCCACATTAGGGAAGGAAAAGTAAACACAGTAATTACAGTGATACTGAGCCTGTTTCTTTTCTCTACAGGAAAATGGTTAACTACATGTTAAAGCCAAGCTATGAATACCAGGTACGACTACAGAAGTTTTTCCTGTTTAAAATCTGAATCATTAAGTTACAAAAAAACTTAATCTGAATAGAAAACCCAAGAGAGGATGATCTAAGAGGAAGAATGCTAGGAAAGTGATTTTTAATTTCTTCTGATCAAGGCTCCGACATCACGTTACTCGAATTGATTTCAAAAAATTTCATTGGAAGAGACCCATGTATGGAGCCAATGATTCTCTTAAATCTCTCCTCTCTTGGAAAGAACCGATTCGTATAAGAGCAGCTGGCTCAACTTTAGTGTTGGTTCGTCGTGCTTCTCTGTAAAATCTCCGAACCAACGTGCAAGTAAATCCAGTTTTCTTTCAAGTTGATCGAGTGAGACTGTATTCTTCGATCTCTAACAAGCTCGAACAGATTATCCGTCAAATTCCCGTATTAAATGAGAAACTATCGTTTGAGAGAAGAAACGATCAAAATGTTCGAGGAAAAGCTAACTCACTCAATAGCTCTACTCACTCGTCCAGTCGTTCCTAGTGGTACTACCCTCTCCCCAATCCCCACGCCTATTATTCACTAGCCACTCTTCCGCCGCTTCGCGGCGTCTTTCCGTGTCGCTCCCCCACTATCCGAACGCCTGGAAACCGGCCTATAGTGGTACAGAAGACATCAACGAAGGAATATAAAGCCAACAAGGTTTCTGCAAGTAAAAAATAAAACAATGTGGTCAGAGTAGAAAAACTTTTAAACGTAAATTTAAAACAGTGGAGTCGCATTGCTGTCTTGGGAGATACTTATTTATAGCAAAGAGGCACGGTATTATCGACCATGCTATGTTTTTGTGTAGTTCATGGACTTTATCGTCATCACTCGTTAATTTGCTGTTCTAGACCGATCCGTGGAAAAATCATTCATTCAAGAAAAAACGACTCTGATAATTCTGCAGAAAAGAAAAGCTTTCGTTCAAGGAAGTAAGCAAGTTAAGTTGAATTTATCATACGTTGAAAATGAGCAAAGCAATTGCCAAAAAACCCATGGTAGCAGAGGGTTTCATTTGAGTGTCGAAAGCTAATTCGGAATTGTGTTGGTTTACTATACTATTGGGTGGCTACTGTGATTGGTTTAAAAAAACTTGTGCCACCAAATCAGATGCAAAACCAAACCCAATCACGACTTTGGTTCGGTCGCACGCGTTTTCCCGCGCTTAGCGCCGGTTACGTGTATTTGCTTTGAGCTCTCATTGGTTCGTTTTGTTATTTACGTTTCTCGTGACTGACCATTGTGATTTAGGTCACGAGTAGTCTCTGAGAAAATAGACTACTCGTAGTCTATAAAGGGTCAAACGCTGGGGCTATGTCTGTAGTCCCTAATTTTTCTCGCCTCCTCGCGTCGCGTCTTCTCGCGGGCGCGAGATTTCCACGCGCGCTCGCCCGCTCGATCTGAGAAAAATTAGGGACTACTCGTAGTCTAATTGTGATTGTTTTGGCTCTGGTTTTACAACACTCAATTGGAAACCGTTCTCCTAAAAGTACTCACTGATATTGTTTCCTGGGCACTTCACTACTCCTGCCATGTAGCCTTCGTATCTTACTTGCGTGGAAAAAGGAACGTCTGCGAAGCACTGTCTATAGTCGTGTTACAGGTCACGTGGTCTTTCTGTGACGCAGGAAGTGAATATTGGACACTATCTGCCACACTTCTACACCTTGTTAGCTTGGGTGCCAGGTTCCAGACTCCGCGTGACATTTACATTTATAACGACGACGAGAGAACATGCAGAGAAAAGAGGGGAAACGGGGGTACCCCAGAGTCTGTACACAGACATCGTAATTTGTCATCCGTTAGTCACGAACGGGTTGGTGGGAAAACCGCAAATTGTAACGCTAGCGGTGATCAAGTAAATGCTTTCATTTCCAACATTCTAGGGCAGTGAAATTCTCCGCCAAACTGTTTAGCAAAGCTTTGGCCAAGAGACAAAAAGCTGTCATCCTCTACGCCACAGAAACTGGAAAATCAGAGCGTTATGCCCAAGATGCTTGGAGAACTGTTCTCTCATGCGTTTGATCCGAGGTAAATAGATATCCTTCGGTGTACGTAGTTTGCCATATTTGCCGGAAGTGTGCTAAAAAAGACTTGACTTCTTGCAAAGCGCTGCTGAGTTTGAGATCGCACAATCACAGTTTATCTAGCCTCGTTGACAATTTGTTGAATAATAAAACAATTATCCTGCCTAAATCTTGCGGAATATCGTCTGATTTTAGCCAACTCGACCTACGGCCTCGTTGGCTAAGAGGGCTAAGTATCAGGCGATATTCCGCGCGATTTCGCAGGATAATATATATCCTCCTACCC
>MU825677.1:10000-12543 GCA_029204205.1 Desmophyllum pertusum | reverse complement strand
TTTGGTTAAGACCGCCTGTCAAAACTTGGTTGACCATGGAAACATCAAGTCACGTGTTCAAAAAATTGACACCCTAAAATGTTCCCAGATCTATTTTTAGGAAACGTCCATAGGGCCGATTATTTAAACGACGTTTAGACATCGCTTTAAGAAAGTCTTGGTCTAAACCGGGTTTAAACCGGGGAACCGGGATTATTTAAACGTCCTTTATTTTAAACCTCGCCTAAGCGGTGGTCTAAACACAGGCCTAGCAAACAATAGCATAACTTGAGACCTGGTGCCATGAGTAGATTTAGACGTAGTCTTAACGTTTTTTATTAGTGAAGAGTTTTGTGTCTATGGATGGCAGTTCGAAGCCAGACAGTTACAGGAACCCCTAGTCCTAACAAAGCCGAGTCCGAAGAATTAGGAACCAGTTTGAGGGATAGAATCCTCTAGAAGAATACCGCACGATAACAATTTGTTCCTTAGACTGCCCAAAACTAACAGTCTAATTTCCCGCAAAAAAAGTCGACGGTTTAGGCAATCAGGAAAGAAGCACGTTTTAAGAGATGATATTTTAGTTTATCATTACTAAGTATTCAGAAAAAAAAGTTTCTTAAATCTGCAATGTCCGATAAAATGTTCCATAAAAATGAACCCCCCCAAACTTTTCACTAAGTAATCTTACAAAAATTATTAATAAAAATAATCAAGTTAGTTCCCTGTAGAAAGCAGGCTAGTTTCTTGGACTGTACATGCAATTGACGTTATAATTGCACTTCAGGATGAATGGTAGCCCATCACGTTTGGCGAAATAGAAGTTTTTGAATTATGTTCCAAGCGTTATCATTAGAGCGATCAGTATAGCGTAGAAAACGATTATAGCGTGCAAAACCAACTAAGAAAAAACTCGAATTTTTAAAGAGCGGTTTAGAAGAAACAGTAGCTAGACCTGTTAGACCACGTTTAGACGTGGTCTCCGTGAAATGCGGCTAATCCGCATTCTAAATAACGCAATTTAGACTCAGCCTAGCCGTGGTCTATGGAAGCCTTGTCTAAAACCTCGATTTAGCCTTAAACCAGGTCTAGCTTAGACTTTGTGTTAAATAATCGGCCCATACAGTTTGGCCATGATTGCTTAAATGCTCTTTAACCCTATTCTGCCTGGGCTTTTTTTTTTCGTTCCTGAACCTGGGGGGGGGGGGGGGGGCAGATAGTGCCCCCCCTATGTATCTCGAAAATATTGACGCTATGAAAATGAAACTTACATGGTGTGTAAAGCATCCGAAAATCTTTATTTTAGTGGCAGTCACGTGTCAATTATGACGTCACACACGCCATAATGACGTCATACGTTAAAAAAATCCGCCATCTTGGATCCTAAATCTTGGACTTCTAAATTGTTCAGAAATGTCAGAAAATCTCAAAATTTGTTTTGAAAAAATCAAGAAAAATATAAATATGCTAAAACGGCAAATATTTTGGAAATATTTCATCGTAAAAAGCAAAAATTTTATGAAAATTGAAAATTAAGCTAAAAAAACAACAAATTTGGGTAAAACGATCTGTATCTCGAAAGTTATTTGTGCTATAAAAATGAAACTTATGTGGCGTATAAAGCATTCATACCTGTTCATTTTAGTGACAATCACGAATCAATTGTGATATCATATCACGCGAAAATAACGTCATACTTTAAAAACGATCCGCCATCTTGGATCCGCCATCTTTGATTTTTCAATTGTTCAGAAATGTCAGAAAATCACCAAATTTGATTTGAAAACATAGAAAACAATATAAGGATGCAACAATTGCAAAGATTTTGGAGGAAACTATTCGTAGAAAGCAGAAATCTCATGAAACTGTAAATTAAGCTGAAAATACCAAATTTGGCTAAAAGGGCCTGTCAAAACTTGGTTGCCATGGTAACATCAAGTCACGTGATCAAAATATTGACACACCAAAATGTTCCCAGATAATTTTTAGGAAAAGTCATAAAGTTTGGCTATGATTGCTTGAATGCTCTTTAAGTACGATAAATTTGAAGTCAGCGCGGGCACTTTCAGCCCCCCCCAGGCAGAATAGGGTTAAGTACGATAAATTTGAAGTCAGCGCGGGCACTTTCTGCCCCCTCCGCCCTCCCCAGGCAGAATAGGGTTAATGCAATATTACTTCGATAATAATATACATGAAAAAATTACTCCATTCTGATTGGCTAAAACAGAGTGCAGCTTTAATGTAACACGAGTGCAAAAAGTGTAACACGAGTGCAAAAAGTGTAACACGAGTGCAATTACAAATTGGTTTTGATTGCCTTTAGAAACAATAGAACCAACGAGAGCCAATCAGATTAAAGCCGTTTTCTACGGCAACATATTGGCGGAAAATTTGAGATTAGACGCGGATAAAAAAATGGCCAGGGTTTTTAGTAAACAACGATTTGGTTTTGCAAGTGAAACAACAATAGAACAACTAAAAAATGATTCTAAAAACCCAAACACAGTTAGGAGCACCTCGTTCTGGTTAAATGTGTGGAAAACATGGTGTGAGAGAAAGAATAT
>MU825677.1:0-5000 GCA_029204205.1 Desmophyllum pertusum | reverse complement strand
TTCAATTTATCCGCGCGAAGTTCCTTCGTCGCATAGTGGATTCTTCATCACTCGCCGGGATCCTCGCCATCCATGATTCTTTTGTCATTGACTGTTTTTCTGTCAACCCATGTGTTTGTGATACTACCAATGTAATTTTCCAGTGAGGATGGAAATTAAAATTAACGACTTGTTTTAATCAAGGAATTAATTGAGGCCCTTATGTCATCTGCTTTCAGTAAGTATAGGAACAGTGTTTTTTGTTTGTGTTAATTCGGTTATATTAAATTTGTATAGATTTTATATTTACGTGCGTCTTCATCTTTATTAATTGTAAAGAGTGATTAAGTGTCTGGTCCATGTGACAAATGAAAACTATTTACATCTTGTTGTTTCATCAATTGACCTACTTTTAATACTGTGAATGATGAAATGTACATGGTTAGCAGCCCTGTCAGGTGTTTTATAAAAAGAAAGTACATGTAATATCTTAAGTGGGGATGTGGAGTATCCTTTTCAGTTAATTTCATGTATTTACACCATGGTTTGCCACAGGTCAGGAAATGGTCAGGGGAAAAAAATAATTCAAGGGCAGTGGCAAAAGCCCCGGCCCACGGGGGAAAAGTTCAGGAAATTTTTTATTTTGAGTCAGGGAAAATTGACATTTTGAAGAAAAGTCCAGGGGAAAATTGAAATTATGACTACCACTGATGAGGTTTTGAACTGTTTGTTAACCATGGCATAAATCTTGACAAGTTCCAGTGTGAAGGAACTTATAATATCCATTTTCCCTTTTCTTGTCTTCATTATTTTGTTAACCAGTTAATGCCATCATGCAAATGCCCTATTGTAGTAATTCATTTGTTGAAAACTTATCAGTCTTAAATAAACGGGTGGAAAGGATGGCTTGCAAGGGGAGGCTGGAGGCCCGCTTACTATAGTCTGACATTTTTGCATTTATTTGGTCAGGGAATTCTTTACCTTTTTATCAGGGAAAGGTTTCCAGGGAAAAGTCAGGTAATTTTGAAAACTTATGTGCTGTGTCGCAGACCATGTTACATGATTATTTGATACCCACTAAGCACTTAAACCTGAACTGTGAGATTGAGTTTGAGACCAATAGTTTGAACATTCCCCAATATGGGACCCAAAACAAGCTACAGTGAAGAACCTCTATTTTTACAAGCAGTCACCGCTCGGGAAATAGCCACTGACTGCTTTTTAAAATACAGGTTGAAAGCTTAATTTGAAATTTGAAAGTTTAAAAAAGTGTAACCCACACAAGCCAAATTAGCCCAAACAATAGCCATTTTCTTACGTTTGAATAACATATTATGTTGTGTTTTGATGAGCTCTTTAAAAGAAACTGGACATGCTTCACTTATCGTAATGTCAATATATCGCCATGCTAATCTAACTATAATTTGCAAATTGAGAAGTTAAGTCGATGGCCGCGTCCACTTAACAGAGGTGACCGCTTAATGATAGGTCACGCTTACAGTAGAATATGGGGAGCGATTTTGCTGGGAGATATTGATAAGATTGACGCGCGCGGCTTAATCGAAGGTGCCGCTTAAGCAGAAGGCCCACTTAATAGATCAGGTTTTGATCTGTAGCTAGATAACTAAGTATTATTAACTATAATAATGATGCTTTCACAACCTAACAAAATTAAAATAATTATACATTCGGGTCTTTGGGCAAACATGCTAGTGCCAACAAAGTTGATGTATTATAATTAATTATTATGTAGGTCTAGTCAATAGATGATAGCTTTTTTTGCAGTGCTATGTCTGAAAGCATTGAATCTGCTAACAAGGTTTTTGAAAATTTAAAATAAGGGGATATCATGTAAAAAAAAAATTATATAATTTGTTGTTTCATTCTGGCGATTTTCAAAAGGGCACAATGGCTTTAAAAAATATATTGAAATCTGCACAGGGATGTCGATCTGAATGTCAATGAATTGTGTCTTGATTGATTCGATTATAGCTTTACAAATTCCTGGCTTTTTTTGGATTGCCCTTCTGAAGACTCTGATTTTAAGATCCTCTCGTGCTTGTTCCCTTTGCCTGAACTTTAGTAAGCTAGACACTCAATTTAATCTATCTGAAATTGCTCAGCAAAATGGCTTTAACTTATATGCTGGCAAGTCTTTCTACAAGGGAACAACCGCAGGTCTAACGCACTATTTTTGCTTTCTAAGTTCAGTATATCATCAGCTTTAATGTTTTACGCCTAAGCCTATTCAGGTCTGCTTCCAGAGGAAAGACTTAGAATTGCCAGATAGATAAATAAGTAAAATAGGCAATGGCTGAGCTGAAGAGCAGAAAAGTTACTGATTAATAGTTTATTCAAAAAAAAAGCTAGAGCGGGCTCTTCAAACCTAGGTGCGCCTTTCACACTATGCCTAACCAAACTATTAATGAAACTGATGTAGTGATCATTAAGATGGTCCAATTATTTATTTTATTATCTATTATTAATACAATATTGTAATTTATTATTTATTATTATTATTATTTTTTTTTGGGGGGGGGGAGGGGTGTGCAGGATTTGAGGCGTCTGTTGGGCTCGTATAGGTTGTTTTTTTTGTTATGACACAATAAGATACCATTTAATGCTTTAGCTATACGCTATAAGCCGCTGGGCCAAGTTATACTTTGTCGTTTTTTTAGTAAGGGGTTTTTTGAGTTGGCTTATACTTATGGTAACGTGTGCTAATATAAAAAAAAGGTTTCAATAATCAAAACCCTTATTCTCTATCAGCATCTATTAGAGATTGAATGTGCATCATCAAGCATAACATTTTTGGGTAAGTTCATTTCCTCAATTATGATAATTTACTGATTTGTATCATATTACTACAAGATTATACAACGCATTACAATGTAACTGTTTCAGTAGTTGCATTTAAAGTTTTTGTCCTAGTCTTTTAATGTTGTATTGTTGTTGAGTCAGGTGGGGGGGGGGGCTACAAATGTATTAGAAATATATTAGGTTGTCACTTGAGGGGTGCCATCCATAGACGTATCACTTATCACAAGGAATTAGGAACTTATGGAACTGGACTACATATGAATGAATAGTGTGCACTGTGGCGAGAAGGAGAACATTTTTATTTTTAAAGCTTGAAACCCCCTTTTTTTATTTTCATTATGTTTGATTGCACTATGGTTGTTAAAGGAAACCAAAGTGGTTAGTTTATATAACTGTGTCTCAACCCTTGAGAGCTATATGTTATCAAATGAATGCAACGCTAGGTGGTTATGGTCGCCTGTCTGGAAGTGAATATTTGTTTACTGATTGAAGTCATCTTTGGCAGCTTGTCCATTATCATACTGTAGATTCCAACCCCTAATTGTTTTTCAAACATGAAGTGCAGGCTATTTTATTATCGGCTATATTATTTTAAAATGTATCACTGAGGCATGTTTTTATAAGTAGCTGAATGTATATTCATACAGCTGTAGTTCATGCTGTTTATAATTTAATATTTTGTATCTAATAGATCCATGGAAGCATTCACTATGTTTGTTCAAAAAAGCAACTTGTCTTCTATCTTGGTTGATCTTGGAGTTTATTTAATTTTTCATCTTCTAACATATATGATCTGGTTGGCTCTTCTGCTGGTCAGGTTTTCAACTGGGTTTTCCTTTACATCTTTATTTTTTCAAAAAAATGTAAATCAATATTATATAATAGAACCATAGGGTCGACAGCTTACGTTAAAAAATGTGTGTCTAAAATTTTCAGAAAATATTAAATCTGTTAAACACGTCCTGCTAAGAATTAAAAGCTTAGATCAAATTTACTTATCAAATTTAACAGCTTTAGAAGGCGCTGCCACATGCAACTTTTTGCATTGTTTATTAGAATGTTAGAGGCAAAACCAGTTTTGTCATCGAATTAGCAGTTGGGTCGAAATTAAAAGAAACCTTTAACCTAATAATATTTTAGCTAACCACACTAAGCTTTAACCTTCCATAAACCGTGTTGAAAACCATTGATGATCGTGGAAAATAAATCGATAACTACCGAACAATAATATTGCAATCAAACCCCCCCCCAACAATCAAATGCTGTTGTTTAATTTGTAAATCTATAAAAGAACCAACAACAAACCTTGTAAGGTTTAGCCTACATTTGAGTCCCAAGATCACTGCGATAAGTACTCGGTAATCACTCGTGAAAACGACGGGAAAAAAGCTCTAGTTCTAACGTCTCGATACCACCACTACTAAGTCCATGTAAAAGCACAATTTAAAAAATTCATGATGAAACGAAAAAAAAAAGTCATTTTTGATATGTTCTTGAGAAATTACTAAGCTATCTTATATAGTCGTTCCCAAGCTCACGAGTTTACGCCCTGACCTTTAAAAAGTGGAAAAAACTAGCCTCTTGTAAGCAAATACGAAGTGGCCCGAAAGTTTTCTCCTTCGAAAGTTCACAGCATCCATCCTAGTATACAATGTTACAGGTCTACGATTTCTTCCCTTGAATACGAATGTTTGTCGACGTGAACGAAAATCGCATTCAATTGGCGAGCAGCTTGTTTTTGAAGTCCTTCAGCGATTATACCGCGCGATCAGGGTACCCGTTAGCATTGAACGTGCTGTTTATTGTGATTCGTCGTCCTTCATTTTGAAATTGGAATGGCGGGAAGAAAAAGCTTTAAGATACTGCGCCATGCAAAGCTGGTTTTTGCGCTTCTGTCTGGTGGTGTAATAAAGCATTCAAACATTGTTTATTTTAGTGTTAATTACGAATCAATTATGATATCAATCACTGCCAAAATAACGTCATACTTTAAACATGTCCGCCATCTTGGATCCGCCAATGTCTTGGATTTTTAAATTGGTTTTTAGAAATGTCCGGAAAATCACCAAATTTGATTTGAAAAAATCGAAACAATATAAGGATGCAACAAATTGCAAAGTATTTTGTTAGAAACTCTTCATAAAAAAAGCGAAAAATTCCCCTTCCCATGAAAATCTCATGAATACCTAATTTTGGCTAAA
>MU825676.1:10000-12591 GCA_029204205.1 Desmophyllum pertusum | reverse complement strand
CCCCGAACTCCAATCGAAGCCCAAAATCCGGTGGCATAGCAAAAAACACGGGTTCGTCCGGCGATTCTCAGAAACCTTGCAGCGATTCTTGGAACCTTGCAGATCAAATCGCAGGCGTGCCCGTTTAATATGCAACAAAAGCTTCGCGGCAGGCACCTGCGAGTAGTCCACGTAATTACTAGTATATGGTTCAAAGCTTGGTTGAAAATCCCAGTGATATGATTCAGTTAGGGCCCATAACGTACTCAGAAAAAGGAATTCGAGTTCTCCCAACAGGAGTCAATACTATGGATCTAGCCACACACTTGCTGTTTTCATTGTGTTTATGGTCAAGCCTAGACAAATCCACAATATATATACATTTCTGTCCATACATATTTTACATATCGATGAAAAAACTAATTCTAGCAAGTATTCAAGACGTTTTGTCACATCTGGGAACCTCGTTATACTGGGGCCCAAGCTCCCAAGAGTCTCCTGAGCTTCAGTGCTAGAGAGCCGTTTATCCGTTCGTGTTTGCTGCGGTGGGCCAAGGTCATGGATTCAATTACTTTTTGGAAAAAACTCCCGGAATTCTTATCCTCCGTTAATCATATCGTTATCATAGGCGTCACAGTAGCCCTGTAGTCTCCTCGAGGTATCGAATATGTGGTTGTGTTTTCCTTCAGGTTGGTTTGTCCGTATATACTACAGAGTAGTTTTTAGTTTAGTGTATGTAGTAGTTGTTGGTGCGTGAGTTGGTCGTGTATACAGTGTTTTCACTTGATGTCATAGCCGCCATATTGGTGCCCCCGTACAAAATAGTTTTTTTATTAACTGCTTTTGTGTGTCAGGGCACAACAACATGGCTGCCAACGGCTTTTGTCATTCTAATTCCCACAGGATCCTGAGTTAGGGGAACAAACCGCTCTCTGTAGTGCCATTCAGTGTTGTAAACTTATTATAATCGTGTATCCGGTATTAATATTTAGTATATCGGCAAACTCGGTCCACGATGAAACAGGAAACATTTCTAGATGGCGTTTCCTCTGAGCGGATCCGAATTTTGCAATACGGGACCGCAAAAGATGGAAAGCCTCACGAACTCATTTGCGCACAACTTCCTTTTATGAAAACATTGAAACAAAAGCAAAAACTGGATTTTATAAGAAGAAAATTTTTTCCGTCACCTGTACTGGGCCGGACAATTTTGGGTTAAACTTTTCGCCCGCAGACGTTGGCTTGGAAAAATATAAAAGAATATATATATTTTTTTTTTTTTTTTTTTTTTTTTTACAAACAGACTGTTATTCATACAAAGACAAAAAAGTTACAGAAATTACAAAAACTTACCAAAAGTATTTCATATATACAATAGATTTAGCTACAACAGGTTTGTTCCGCGCAATTTTGTTAGCTGCGACTGTTGCATTAACTTATTAATTACACAAATAGAGAATTAATGAATTACAATATACTTACTTTTACAACAAGTAATGTTATAATTCGTTAATTATAAATTACTATACCCCAGTCACAAATACACTGCGCGCAGTAACAAAAAGAAAATAAACAAAATGATAACACTTAGAGTGCGTAAAATTATACTGTCACATTACTATTATAAAAAGTTGTTAAAGCATTATTCTTGGTAAGAAATGAATTTTTTCTATTTGATATTATGTAATTTTAAAACTTTAAGTTTTGAAAAACCTTCGATATTTGGACGTAGTACATGCATCCTCCCTGCAAATCCCATATAAATATACTTTACCAATTAATATTAGATAATTTTGTCCCAAGGGGCCATGACGATATGTCTAATAATTACCAATGATCGATGGTCTTTGTAGGCAGAGGATCTTGGTATTGTTTTGTTATTGTAAAGTGGTATTGTTCCAAAACTTTTCCAAAATTACAAATTTGAAATACGTGACAGTAGAGAAGAGAAAGTTGGTGTAATGTTTTCTGGGTTCGTTGTTGCAAAAAGTACATTCATCGGGCGCCTCCACTATAATCCAATTTTTGAATAATTTCGTATTAATGATAAAGTATCGAGTTTAAAAGTGTTCATCTGTAATTGAAAGGCTTTGACATAGGGCTCGTGCGCTATAGTATGTGGAAGAATGCAGTAAAGCTTCAAATCTTCAGTCTTTCTCGTCAAGAAAATAGATCGCGGGAATTCTAACCACCACTGCAGAAGAAGTTCTCTATAGAAAATTGAAGTTATTGAAATATCTGTTTAAAGAGAAACTAAACTTCAATCGCCTGTGCGATGATCTAGTTGTAATCGCTGGAGTAATGCGCGTTGAATTTACGAAGTCTTGCAAATTGTTTGATATTCGCACTCAGTCCAAACGACAGAAAATTTGTGGTGATCTGTGGCTCCAAGTGTAACTTTTAGATTGAGGATTTTTAATTCTCCAAATATCTACCAGATCCAATTCGTTTTCATTTTGTAAACACTTGAATATTTTTGTTTACCATTTTCCTCGGAAACATTACACCACCCGTGTTGTCAAGTTTTGGATTTAGAGGGCAGTTAAAATCACCTCCAAAAAATATATTTTCTTCACAATCGAAATCTTCTGTTTGCAACGTTTTAGAGTAGA
>MU825676.1:0-5000 GCA_029204205.1 Desmophyllum pertusum | reverse complement strand
TCCACATCATTTCATCGTTTACAAGCTGTATATATATCTCGATTTATTTTTTAAAACCGGTCTGATAAACGACACCTACTTCAAGTTTCAGTTGGCGTAATCAATGACAAAAGGACACTCTGGACTGAAATTTCACAGCAGCCATACCATATCGCCTTGAACATTACATTGTCGTCTCTCAAGATAGATTCTAAGGTAAGGCTGATTCATCAGAGCTACGCAGCTTTCCTTGCGCTCGCTCTAGCTCTGTACATGGCTTTGCCGGAAGCCACCCAATGGCTTCTTGTGAGTTTATGTCATAGACACTTTCGCTCTTAATGGGAATCATTGTAATCAGAAATAGTAGTCCGGTTTTAAGACGTCCACCAGGTTTTCTAAGATGCTGACACCAGCACTGTGTAAGTTTGTTTGTTATGTACTCGTAAGTCAGTTGTTTCTTTCCTGTTTCACAGCCAACGTTTCGACCATACGAGCCACATGAAGATCTAACCGTTGACAGATTTTTGATGACTGCAAAGGCAGCACTTTCTTTCTTTGTTATACGATTTGATACTTAGTATTTTAGGGACGAAACTGGATGCAAAAGCATTTTAGTTAGCTAATGGAACTACATGCATGTAGAAAAGACCGATAGTTCAGTACTGTAAAACCTTTTTATCCTGCCTTTATTTACAAATCCATATAAATTTCAAGAGAAAGACATGCTGACAGAGGACACACGAACACTAAACTAACAACCCGCAACTTATCATTTAACCCGGGACAATTAAGACTAATAATCGATATGCTTCTGCTTCTAGTCACAATTAAATACACGTAGTTACAAAGACAATGGCTTAAACTTTAAAGCCTTGATTATTGGTAATGTTTCTTCTGTTGCATTTCCATCTGTAGAAGACCCCAGTGGAGTTTTTTGGTGTTCCTATAAATGACAAAACACTTCTAGAAGCGATCCTAATCTTGTTCTGGGAGTTTGGTAAACGATTCGTAGATTCAGAAACGTATGAAGACCACCATAACGGCCTTGCAAGTGGAAAAAGTCAAGCATATCAAGGAGTTTCTTTGAGGTAATGTTATACAATAGACCTCTTTATATCGAACTATCAAGGGAAATTACCGACCTGTCTGCCAGTGATCGTAGAGTCTGCTCTGTAGGTTTCTTCATACCATATTAGCAATCCATACTCTTTACAGTATTATGTCAGTGTTTCTTTTTCTCTCATTCAGTGAACAAAACGAGCTCCTGTCAGCAAACATCATCACTTAATAAAGCCTCTTCCTTTAATAAAATTCATTAGAGTTTTGAGCAGCATTGTTTCCTGCAGTAGTCATTCAGTCAACGTCTTAATTACTACAGTTCGAGATATGTAAGGGATGTTAATTTAGGCCAGTGAAAGACGTACTTTCAGTCTAGGTAGCGGGGGATTCGAGAACCAAGTTCGAGATAGCCAATAGTAAATGACTGAAAAATATTAAGCAGGACCAAGGGAAACGGGTTTCAGTTCTAGTTTGCGAGGAGTTCGCAGGGGAATTTCCACAAAAATACATTGAATTGTTATCGCGTTGAGGCTTAGAGCCTATTTACATGTAGAGAAGGTTGCCCCTGGTATGAGGGTTACTCCCCCCCCCCCCCCCCCCCCCCCCGAACCATCTTTTACCAAGTTGTCCCTGTGACCGAGCCAAAACTTGGCCCTCCCGGGTTTGCGCATGCTCTATATGTCCCGACTTGTCCCTGGTAGGTGAAACAACAATAGGCAAAGTGTTTATATGGAAAAAGTTGGCCCGCCCCCCAGGGTCACTCTGCCTTCAAAGCGAGTAACCCCCCACCCAAGGTTATCCTGCCCACCGAGCCAACTTTGGCGATTTCTCGTGTAAACGGTTCGCTGCTACTTATAAAGAAATGTATGAAATGTTCTCTCGCCTGGGGATACTCGGTATGGAGGGTGACCCTCCTACCAGGGACAACTTTTCTCCATATAAAATAGGCCGTTAAGCCCCTTCCACACGAGCAAGGTTTCCTGACAAGTTTCACCTCTCCTTTTCGTTCGTACAATGTACGCTTGTCTCGCCATTAATATCTAATCGCTTTGCTTATTTATATTTCATATTTCTATATACATATATGTTTTGCATCCTGTTTAGGGAGGGAAGTGGTCAGCAGACCAGTAGGAACAAAGAACGACGTGCTCTGAATTGTGACGAACAAGTTGGAACATTGGTGGAGAAACCTGGCGAGGGAGCTGAACTTCACGAAAGAGAAACAATATATCAGAGGACGAAAATAATGATGTACAGAAATGTTGCCATAAGGCTCTGCAAACATGGCGGCAACAATCCGCCGTAGGAAAAAAGATGGCGGCGGTACATTTTACCACAATACCTTGCGAACATAACAGAGCCAATAGGCACATAGAAAGCCATATTTTTTGAGAAATTCGTCCCTGTACTAACAACATTGTGTATGCTAGGTTTGAAGTTTTTAGAACTTTTCTGTGCGTTTTGAGCATTTTTAGGGGTTTTGTTCGCTAAGAGTTATGGGTAAATGTACCAGTCGCCATCTTTGTTCCTACGGTGGATTAGAAAACTCATGATCGCCCTGAACAAAGCAGGACTCGCAGACGTGAACAGCGATGTGATAAAATGTCTAAACCTGGTCTGATTGCGACGATGGTTCCGGGATCGCGGGCGCACCGAAACACACACGGCTGGAGACTGAGCCTGCAGTTGTAGGCCTAAGCTTACTTTGGACTATGCCTCCTGTACAAATTTAACAAGCTTATTGTAGGATGAAGTTGGTTTATAAGAACTGACAACTCAAATCCGTATCCTAGATCCTGTTTCAGAGCTAAAGCAACTCCGATTTATGGAGGCAGCGCGGGTTCTCTACCCACACCACAATCTACACTGACACTTGACAAAGGTATTCCCATCTTGCCAATTCGAATAAAAGTGCTACAATGTAGGTGCAAGTACAGGTCCGAAGATAAGGTGCAGTGCGTGGTGCAATTACATAAAATAAACTAAAAACAATAAAAGAGTTTATAGCTACAGTTGTTTGAACCCTACTGGCGAGTCTTTGCATTTTTATCAGTATCCAAGGGCAAAGAGTTCCAGCTCAGTTGTCGGTAAGGGACTTTGCAATAATAATCCCAGGGGGGGGGGGGGGGGGGGTGGGGGGGGGGGGGGGGGGGGGTTTGGAAAGGAGGGGGGGAGGCATAAAGTAAAAATCAAAGCAAGGATGGGGGGGGGGGGGGAGGGGGGGCCCTCAAGATAAAATAAGTCACTCAAGAGAGGGGGCTTAACATTTTATTTCAAGTACAATATTACATTGGTGAATCTATACCTATTTTATAAGATGGGAACGAAAAATTTGCCTGAAAATAACACACATGCTCTTTTCCTTCCGCTTATGGTTTGTTGAACATTGCTACGTTTGTTTCAGACGCGAATGTCCAACAATTGGTAGTAGGAGCTCTTCTTTCTGTTATAAGATTTTAATCCACAGGTGCGTGTATAGAGAAATGTCGGGTACTTGTATAAAGGTGTGTGTATACTGTGAGAGGGGCGGGAGTCGTACATAATTTCTGACTGATTTGCTGGGGGGGGGGGGGGGCCAATAACTTAATTCACTCCTTTAGGAGGGGGGTATTACCTAATATTTGGCTACATGAATTTTTTTACCCCCCCCCCCCCCTCCCGGGATATCTAATGGTCCGCCCCTAAAACAATTCGGTGTGTTAAATCGATATGATCGATTTTCTATGATTTTATCGATTTCTAACCGGAAAACGTTTTTTGTTTGTTTTTGGTATAAAATAGCTGAATATACGATGAACAAAATGCACTTGTTCAATTAAACTAATTTTACTTCACCATTTGTAACGTGAAGGAGTTAATCTTCACGTTCACAAGAAATACGAAAACGATAAAACACCCGGCGTAGTCAATCGATAAAATCGATACCGGTAAAAATCGATACAAATCAAGTGATTTTTATCGATCTATTGGTAACGTCAATCGTAGAAATCGATAAAAAAACAAATCGGTGTGTCAAATCGTTCCAGAATTATAACCCCCGATCCCCACACGCTTCCTAAGGGTAATGCTTGGTTTAATCCTAAGAGAGAACTCATTCCAGTTCAATAAGAAGGGTTATTCCAAACACATGGAACCGCTATGGGAAACGAAAATGGGCAGGTATCCTTTGCCAATATTTCATGGCGGGAGAATAGAAACAAAATTAATTCAACAAACTGAATACCAAGCCAATTAAGAGAATGGAAACGTTACATCGATGACGCCTTCTGCCTTTGGGTACCCTGGGTACCAGAGGTTTATTCTCCGTCGCGCAAGGAAAGCCTCTGGCACCCAGGGTAGCCTTTGGGACAACAATTGAAAAGACGTGGATCGTTTTATTGAGCAAGCTAACAAATTCCACCCTACTATTAACTTCACGGCCGAAATATCAGAGAACGAAATTAATTTCCATGACACAGTTGTGTTTATGGGTGAAAGATTAAAAAGAGAATCCTTCCTGGATTATCAAAACTTACTTCAAGCCGTCCGAAACCTTTCAATATACACATTCACACTTCCTGTCACCCACTCTAAAAAAAAACCTAAACAAATAGTGATGGAATATTGGAGTTAATGCAAAATCAGCCTTGCTGAAAACAATTTATAAAAACCTCCGATCATATCATACAAGAAGGATAAATCCCTGAAAGACACGCTCGTAAGAGCAAACCTCTGAAGGCTATAATGGAACGCAACCACAAAACCACGTGGGGAGTCAGTGCAGGCCTGTCTTATCTATCTTATCTTTTCAACGTTAAAAATCGATAAAAATCAAGAAAAATCGATAAAACAAATGAGTGTGTCATCGATTTCTACCGATTGATCGATTACAATCGATATCAATCAAATCAAATTTACCGATTTTTATCGAATCATCGATTGATAAATCGGTACCGATTTTTATCGATTGACTACGCCGGGAG
>MU825675.1:0-12644 GCA_029204205.1 Desmophyllum pertusum | reverse complement strand
TCTGTAATCACAAATGCGAGCCTATAAAACGAAGGTACACTCCTCTTCTCTGTTGAGGCATAATCATTTGCTGCCGTAGTTGAGTGCAAAGCGAACGGAGCATGCAGAAGCTTCTAATCAATCGATTATCGACTTTCTATTAGGCGACTCAAAAAACCTTTTTCTCTTCGACGCAATAGCAGTGTGGTCCGCGCAAAGATCAAAGCCATTTTGCGCAATGCAAATGCGCGACCCATGGAGAAATACATGCGCAGCGAAAAAGTACCAGTGCGACGACTACCGCTGAGATGAGGAGACCGTTGTGACTCTGGGGTCACAGATGAGCAAGACCTTGTGTAATTTTTCAGAGAGCCTTCGGAAAAACACACACAACAACCAGCTTGAGCTTCAAGCTTGAACCTTTTTTGTTGGCTTTATTTATGCTTCGCTTTATCTATTGGCGGACTTACTAAATTATGGGTACTTTTTATTTTGTGAATGTAACTGACAAGGCAATTGTGTCGTTTTCGCTAAGCCCTCAAGCTGCACAAAGTGAGTTTGTTAAGCTCATTTGTGAGCTTCGAGCTGCGAACGTTTGGTGACTGTTAATTATGATTCTTTCTAAGCTTATTCTAGTTGCGGACTCTAAATTAATTGTATTTTTGGTTTTGTGTGTAGTGACAAGCCATTGCGTCCAAAGCTGTTTTACGTGCTGAGTAGTAGTTCATTTGTAAGCTTTTCGAGATGGCGAACTTTTTGTGGCTTTATTATCGATTCTTTAAATGACATGCTCAAGCTTGATTCGAAGCTTACTTTGTTTAAAAATTGTAAGGAAATTATTTTATCGCGGACATTCACATCTACTTTCTAGTCTAATTGAACGGAAGAGGCATGTGTGACATTTACCTTGAGGAACGTACCTTGCTGATCATAATCCCAGATTACCTTTACGGGACTGTCAACGTGGCGCTTTTTTCCGACAACCTTTCTCGAAACAACTGTATTACAAAAAACGCCCTCCAACAAACATCCCTTATAATGAAAAAAACAATACGAACAACGGTCAGAGCAGCTCAATAGCGTGTAGCGTATACTAGGTTCTAATGTAAAGTTAGTCCACACACACGCTCTGTTCATAGGTTACCTCTTCCCTTTACTAACGCATCATAGAAAACAGAACTTCGTCTGCATTAAGAGGATGACTTTGTTACTTGTTCCCAGATTCATTGTCTCCCATTCAGGATCAAGCAAGCGACTTGTGAATCTCACAGATATCACCCAGACGAACCACGACCCTGAAAAAGCCGACCGGTACCACGCAGACGATCCGTCACGCTACGAGCGCGAAATAGGCCTTGTCACGCGAACGCTTGCTGGAACCCTAGGGAAAGAGTCTGTAACGAACAATGAATGGTATAGAAACGGACGCCGGGAGAGAGAACTCAAATCCACAGCGTGAAAAGAAAACAATAAGCGAACAATGTCCTACCGAACGCTTCCGCACAAGCGACAGATATTCTGGACCTTTCTACAACGTACATTGACGGTCCTTTGGGGCTTTCCTCCGACGCTCAAGAAAAACGTCAGGTAACGGGGCGAACTATCATTCGCGAAACGTCCGTTCTTGTCCGACGGGGTTTAGGGACGGCTCGCGGAACTATTCACTCAGCCTTGTGACCATCAACGCGAACACGTGAAGATTCCGTATCCTGTACGAGTAAAAGGACAACAAGATGGTTGGAACTGGATGTTTATCTTTGGACTTCGCCCTTGGCTTGCAGCCCAACACTGCGCTTGAAGCAGTGCTGTGCACCTGTCACCAGGTGCTGTCAAGTGTGTGGGCCGGGGGGTACTTGTACGATGATGAGATCTTGGCTGGGTCGCGAACTGCGGAACGACTCCCAATCTAAACACAGGGTAGGAGTTTATTTCATTTACTTTGGTTTTCGTCCTGAAGTTGCTAAGCAACATGGCGTATCACGCCTCATTGCGCTAATGCTGGTGTGGCGGACTGTTTTCGGCAAAACTTACTACTCGTGAAGTACTCGCGCCTTTTTTTGTTTTCTTGATTTGATAAAATATTCGGAAACTCCTCGACAGGTGCTCTTCCACGAAGATTTTGCCAAAACCCGGGCACTTGTTGCCCCCGAACCCTGAATAGGGTTGTTTCTCGATAAACAATGCATAGTCGGTGGGATGGTGATAAGCAAGCAGTTTTATGGAAACACTACGTCTTGCTGACTAGTTGACTATTCGTTCATGGGTTTGTATCATGCAGTCAAATACATAATGCAAAACTCTTTAATTGAAGGTGTTGTTACACCAGTGACTAATGGCATTTTTATACTAGAGACGCATTATCCGTTTCAGACGGATAATACGTCTGTCACGTTAAACTGAGGGGTCTACTGACCAGCACCACACCCAGTCTAGTGTAAAGAGTCCAGGGCTTGAAATAATTTCTCGGGATGTGATCGGTCATTGAATGTCCGGTCAAACATATTTTTGATCGGACACTGGCTCGTTTTTGATCGGACAACATACAATAGTTGACCTTGTACCCACACTCACATGATGTTAAAATGTCTGGAAATGCCCTGACGACCGCTAATTTCGAGAGGCATCTGCTATAATACTTCCGTTCGGCACTTAATTTATTGTAATTATTTATTTCCCGCAAGAGAAGAAGGCATGGATCGTTATTGTTTGTTTTGATGTCAGCTATCAAATACAGTATAATCAATGGTAATAACAGGGTCAGATAAGTATCTTTATAGACATCCGATGGACATCGGACTTACGCAAATGGGACTTTGTTCAAATTACAAATTGAGAAACATTCCAAATGCACTGGCAGAGAATTATTAAAAGATGCTGAGGAATATGGATTCCTCATGAATGCCGTATTGTAGTCCCGCTAAAATGCTATAAAAATTGTCAAGGAAGCTCACGATTTTCACTGCAAACAGTTCTGGCCCATATATCATTGTTGTTTTTGATATATCGACTGCCTAAAAATGAACTTTTTTAATATGATTCAGATTCTTGTAAAAACTAAATTGATAATAAATGAAAATGTAGAGTCAAAACATAGGGATTCATTCGATTCATGCTTCTCTGTTCAATGATTAACTAACGATAGAATGTGTGACTGGTGTTCGCCGCGGCCCATTTCTTGTCCGTTGGAAATTACAGTGTTTGTAATCAAAATTTAAATGGGACTCCAATGTCAAATAATTTCCGTAAAACTTGAAATTTGTGTAAACTTTCATGTTTATATTACGCAAGGCGCAAGGACGACACTGTGAAAATGCCACATCAAATAAAACACGGATTTGCGAAGAATTAAAATATTGTTTTAAATATGTTTAATTGAAGATCGGAAGTGCGCGAACCGGCGGCATGCTACTAGTCTCTTTTTGCAGCCCTTATTTGGGTTGTCACGCAACGAGGTGGAGGCGCGTTTCGTGACGACCCAAATAACGGCTGCGTTGGAGACTAGCGGCACACCGATGTGTCGTATTTTTATTCTATTTCAATACGAGAATTGTAAACAACAGTTCCTAGTTCATTTCTGGTCAGCAAGGTGCATAGTGATAGTAAACAACTGAAAGGCAAGGAAACTTTAGTTTATTTTCAATATGATCGAATTTGACCGGTCAAAATGACCGGCAAGATGACAAATTGATCGGTCAAACCCCCAGATTGATCGGACATTGTCCGATGTCCGGGCCTTATTTCAAGCCCTGAAAGACGGGCACAAGACGCATTATGCGTCTAGACGAACTATCTCTCGAAATACGTCTTGAACGACTTACAACGGAAGATAGTTCGTCTAGACGGATAATGCGTCGTGTGTCCGTCTTTATACCAGAGACGCATAACCAGATGAACTACAAATGTTTGCCCAAGTTCGTCCAGACGGATAATGCGTCTCTAGTATAAAAACGGCCAATGTTTCATACAACTTGGATTGTCTCGCAATGTTGTTGCGGGCCCGTTGGGAGACACGACAAGACAACGCATAAAAAATAACTTGATTCTAGCGGCTTTGTGTAACCCTTGCAGTTGCTGCAACGAAAAGGTTTCGAGAAATGCTCATTTCAAGGAGTTGTGAGAGAAGTTTCAAGACGAATTCTTTAGTGTAGGCGCAAAATATTTTCTTTTGGTGCAAATTTTTAATCGTCAGAGAAGTTAAACTCTGATATTGAAAAATCAGATACCCCAATTAGCAATAGCCTGCGTGGCAGGCGTAGAAAGGGGAGGGAGGCGAGCGCGAAGCGCGATCGTGGGAGGGAGTGCCGATCGCACTTCGCGCGCTCGAACTCCCTCCTCCCTCCCCTTTCTACGCCTGCCACGCAAGCTAATGTCCCAAGCGGGAATCAACCCCACGATACCCCGATCTCATGACAGGTGCTCTAATCACTGGAGTTACCGAGGCAACCACAATGGAGTGAGTTCAGTGATATTAGCTCAAGGGAACAAGGATTACCAGACATTTGCTCGCAGGCATCGCGGACTGTTGGTCGTCAAGACAACGCTCATGGGACCAGATATTATTTAAACCACACAATGTAAAATTGGTTTCTTTGTTTTACCTGCAGATGCCCTTACTGTCAAACACAGCAAGTCGCAAGTCTTACAGTTAGAATCAAGGTACGAAGAGCGTAAAATAAATGGACTGTAGTATTCAAGGTTGAATATTGATAAACGAGATATCTGTCTCTGCGGAAATAGACTTTTCTCCAAAATGGCCGCCGCAAAATTTCATATTAAGCTGAGCGGAAAATCAATACCAGCACCTGAAAGACCACCTCTTGTTTGGTAATCGTACGACGTTTCGTTAGGTTAGGTTCTACTTGAGTTGAGAAAACGGAAGTTGAAAAATTTAGAGACGGTTGTATGACTGGGGGTATACGCTATACCCCCAGTCATACAAACGTCTCTAAATTTTCCAGTCTCAACTACCAAACAAGAGATGGTCTTTCAGGTGCTGGTATTGATTTTCCGCTCAAGTTTAATTTTAATCATTTTGAATTTGCGGCGGCCATTTTGGAGAAAGGTCTATGAATCGTTACACTTTTCTCTCTTTCCTTCTGGATCCATCTGAATTTATATGCCGCCATTCTGTCTTCTCGATTAGGAAGCTAAATGGTGTTATACTTGACTCTTTTTAAAGATACATCAACGTTATTCTATACGATCTACTTCAGCTTTAGTTATTTATCTCGTGGCTTGCGTGACACAAGCAACTAAAAAGGCCAGGACAAACTAGTCGCCGAGGAGTTTAGCGGGACGAGATTTTCCCTTCAAACTCCTCCATCGACTAAACATTCAAGCCGTAGGTGTCCCCACAAACGAGCGCTAGGAGAAACTGGACTATTCTCGATTACTCTCAAAGAAAAGTTGTTGAGCAGGTTCAAATTCAATAAGAACGCACGAGAAGTCCGCCTCAGAAGGACAACCTCGTTCCCAGGGTCTACTCCACTTTCAAGATGGCGGCCTGAGCGGACGGAAGAGCCCGCCATCTTGCAAAGCGGAAGTAAGTAGGACCCTTGGGAACGGTAAGGTTGTCGCCGACGAGTGCAAGAGAGTTTCAGAGGCCCAAACGTGAGTGAGAGTTCGGACTCTTGTCAACTCTCATTCTTGTTTGCCCACTCTTGTGGAATTGAAACGTGTATACTACCTGTTGCCTCTCTCCACCATTTCTGACTTTTAGTACTTTTTCTTCGTAGGTATTATCCCCGGAAACTTGTTTTTCGTCCCACCCGGAAGCTCCGAGCTATCATCCAGTATCAAATAGACTTCGCGACAGTAACGAACTATTCCGGGGAATACCGACGTGGAGCCGAGCACCGGACCTCTCAGCAACCTCGGTGTTTTAACCAACCACGATTGAATCGAATCTCTTGAACAATGGCACATGTCCCACGCGTTACCAATCAAGTGCCGCGTTGTCTCCCCCATCCTCTCAACCCAAGTCCCTATCCGGGCAAGCCCATCATTCGGAATGGCGCCACAGCATTAGTGCGCCGTCGGAGTGTCCAATGCCAGACCCCGTCGGCTGGGGAGTACGCCACGGGAGCCCGAGGCACTGGCTCGTGGGTTAAATCAGCGCATGCGCAGTAGTAACAGCACTTGGTCAGCTACGGAGTAGTTTGGTATGGTAAAGGTTGCACAATGTGAACATTTGAGTCTGTCAGATTTAAGTATACCCCGAGTGTGGAGACTTTACTTCCCTTTCTACACTCTGTATTGTGCCTACTGCAGTTAAATATGATATATGAACAGCTGTTTCGGGAGAAAGGTTGTTGGACAAAAAGGCAGCGCACAGCGACAATCCCGAAAGGTATTGTGGGTAGTTTTTTAAGTTTCCAACGGTTCCTTAACCTTCAGTCGTTTCATGGGAGGAAATCTAAAATGGGCAAAAGATGGGACGCCCATGGACGTTACGTTTTGCGCAGTGCTAAAAGAAAGCAACAAAAGTATTCATCGGGGAGGGGGGGTTTGATTGTATCTATTTGACTTATTAAATTAATTGATCATATCCCAGATTACCTTTCTGGATTGTCGCGTGCGCTTTTTCCGCTCAACCTTTCTCGAAACAGCTTCTATATAGATCGTTTGAATACGGGATACCTCTACGAATATGTTTTTAAAGCCACAGGAATGAATCGACCCCTGCTTAAGCCTGGTCTTTCGTGTGATGTCGGGAAAATCCCGGACCATCGGGGATTTTGTTTATTTCCCGAGCTCGTCCCAGGACAGTTCGCCGACTCAGATGGTGACAATGGGAGACATCTACCTCGTCGTGTTTTTCATAAGTCTGTGGAATGTCTGAGGAACGTGTCGGGAGCGGAAGGAAATAACAAAATCTCCGATGGTCTGGTGATTTTTCCCGACATATGAACACTAAGGGCCTTTAGTTGTTTTACACTTTATACGAACATAAGCATAAACACAAGCAAAATACACAGACGCAGATAGTAACGTGTTGATCATTAGATGCGTTTTGAACTCTAGAACAACTGATCAACGTCCTGCGTATGTTGCTTCAGATTTAAACACAAAAACATACAGGGAAAACTCATTCCATGATATTTAATATTCATTAGGATAAAATGTACTTCACAACATTGTATTGTAAACCAGTAGGCCGCAAATGTAAGATGTTGTTATTATTATTATTATTATTTTTTATTGTTCTTTTTTGCTGATTACTTTGGTTCGGTGTCTACTTGAGATTGTTATGCTCTTAGGCTATATTAGTAAAAAGCGAGGGGGATCGGGAACAAGAACTCGAATGAATGGAAAAATGTACGCTACACTGACCCAGAAATCAAAACATTGCCGGATTCTTAATCTCAAAGTGTCCAGAGGCGCCCGGATAAGAAAGCGATATCAATTACGGTCCCGTATCCTTAATCCTTTGGTTTGAGTGAGAAAGGTAAACTCAGAGAAACATGGTTTGAATAATAGACGGCATTAGCTTACACTCCAAAGTTTCCCGAAGTCGTGACAGAAAACAGAGCATCATCTTGTAGGAACTTGGTTGAGTGGCAGAGTTTGTGTTTGGCTTTCGTATTGTGAGACAGGTTTCAACTCTGGGTCTTGCTGGAGTTTTTTATTACGCTGCTGTCAGTCTTATCGAATGCTCTCTACGTCTAAATTAAAAGGTACGGTGGCAAAAATACGGTCGTGGAGAGTAGACGCTAGTTTTCAACTTGTGATCGACTTGTTGGGCCAGGTCGCGAGCACTCACGAGTAACTCGAAAGCAATCGCGCCAGCAAATACGCTTATGTTGCTTTAGCAACTTCGGGGACGGGTAACACCGCGGGCTCAGTCCTGTCTGGAAGGCGGGGATTTCGCTATCAACTGGTACTTGTTTCCCCACTTTCTGTTATAGAGCGCCTGCAACTTCAGCAAAACATTAAATCCCAAATCCCAAACCTAAAAATGTTCTAATATATAATCTATCTACAGGTTGTGGTATTTAAAGCGGCTTGAACTTTCACCGCGCCACCTAGCAGATCACGTGTTATCAACATACACCCCCGTATACGAAAGACCCGGACAGATTTGAGCGTAAGCAGTGAAAACCTTCACATGTATTCATTGAGCGCCCAGTTGCTGCAACCAATTTCCACCTCGTGGGCTGTTAAAACAGTACGCTATTATGCTTTAACAATAGTGCCGTACGCCCTCAGAAAACACTCTAGCAAAACGACGCCTTTTGCATGCATTAATTTACGGCAGGAGCTGAGACGAGGTTAGCGTGAAATCCAAAACCTCGTTCCCAAAGCGTCTACTCCGCTTTTATATCATATATATAAACTTAGTGGTGGGTTTTGGGTTTGGGTGTTCTGTATTCTTAGTGGGGGGGCTGGGTCTGGGTAGGTAGGCCCTAGCAAGGGACGTAATTCCTATTGCTCTATGTATTTTACCCGCGCATTGGCGAATTAAGTAAATAAATAAAGATGGCGGACTGGGCGCGGAAAAGTCGTCCCAGCCTCCAACTCTGAAAAGCGGAGTAGACCCTGTGGGTACACGTGTTGCGTGAGAATCCAGACATCTGGCAACCATTTGGCTTGTAGGAAACGTTTACTCTCTGTTTTCCCGCGCGACACACCAAATAAAACTCACAAGTTTAGGTTTCATGAAAACACCCAACAACAAAACTCCACTCCCCCAAGAACGTGGAAGTAACTGGTTTTGGGTGGCCCTTTGGTGTGAGTCGCAACCACGGGATAATTAACGTAAAAACGGAGGGAAGATCAGGTTCTACAATGTAATTAAAGTTGTGCGAATCATGCTCATATGGATAAGAGATATTGAATGACGCGAAGTTTCGATCACGGAGAGAGATATTAAAGAACGTGACAGGGAGCAGGACGTCCAGCAATCACATACTCGTGGGGCTTGGTACCCAGCCGGAATGAGGAAAGGTGTGGTACTACGGTGTCTCACCGGGTCATTGGACGGTGAAATGATAAGAGTAGTAACATGGTACCATAAGGGCGAGGGCGGAAGAAGGTCACATGCACATGTAGATAACTCGCGAAGGTAGAGGAATGGTGTACGGTGCTCTGGAATGCGCCAAGGGTACGTTGATCACAATTCTTCTTATGCTAATGGATTGTAATACACTTCTTTTAATGTTAGTGGTAGAGAAAGAGGAATCTTGTAATGACATCAAGACGAGTACCCGCCTAAGTTGATGTTTATTCTCATCACCTGTAACACTGCTTGACAATGTATTCATATTGTGTAATGGAGAAATCTAGATCTTGGTTTAGTGCCCTTGGAACGAAAAATGTGTATCTCTCTGTAATCGAAATAGTAGTTGGGTAAAGTGTGACGTCACAAATTCTTTCCAAATTTATTTTTTATCAAGCCTCAAAATCCCATCATTTAGATTAAAGATGTGCTGCTGTATGAGTCAGCCAAAAAAATTTCAAACTGTTGTAGCAATGGAAAGCTAGAACAAGGATTAGTAAGGTTCTAAAGTTTGGTACCGTCCCATTCAAACCTCTCTAATTTTCGCGGTTCCTAAAACTGAAGGAATAACTAGACGCAAAGTTAGAAGAGTTTGTAAAAAGGAGAAATTTAAAAAAATAAAAAAAAAAAAACCTGAAGTGCCCTGACACTTTCAGCCGACAGATAAAATTGCAATGAGAGAGCTAAAGGTTTAGAAAAATTAACTGGCAAGTGGACGTTTGTTTTGGGAAAGAAGAAAAAAGCCAGTGGGGGGGAAAGTAACAAGTCAAAGGGAACACTGATTTCTTTATTCCACCGAATAGCTTAATCAAAAAATTTCAAAATTTCGCAAATTGAATTTTTGTGCCGTCATAACGTTCTTTTAGTTACAGAATCTAAAATCTTATAATGCAGGTCCCTCGCCGAAACGCAGGTAAAGAGTGGTCACTAGCTTGTTTTCTGTCGATGAAATGAAGAATTGATATACCTTGTAGAATTGAATGTGAAGTCAAATTACGATCAGTTTTTTTCAAATTATCGCTATCGATTGAAAATTGAATCGACCTTGTCCTCCACAAAATGGCTGCCCGCAAATTCCAAATGAGATTTAAATTAAACTGAGCGGTAAAAAAAAAATAAAAAAAAAAAAAAAAAAAAAAAAAGATCAGAAAAAGAAAATCCAATACCGAGCACCGGAAAGAAACCTACGATACTCTTTGTTATTATTTTATATGGTAATCGTACGAAGTTTCGTTAGGTTTTAGGTTTCTAACTTGATAGTTCGAGAAAACGGAAGTTGAAAACTGGAAAATTTTAGAGGACGTTTTTGTAAAAAAAAAATGCACTGGGGGTGATATTTATCGTGTTCTTCCGGTTTTTCTTCTTCCTGTCGAACCTAACCTAGTTATATATAACGAAACTTCGTACGAATTACCAAACAAGAGGGTGGTTCTCATAGCTAATTTTTTTCAGCATGGTTCTGGTAATTGATTTTCCCCCGCTCGCAGCTTAATTTGAATTTGGCGGCGGCCCATTTTGGGGTAGAAGACCCATCACGTCACGGATGCCCTACGGTCAATCCTTTCTTTGCTCGGAATTCTAAGAAAAAAATGAGAGAGTAGCGGGAAGCAAACAAAATGCTGGGGGGTTGGCCGCCCCGGGCCTCTCACTCCCCTCCCGTCTCCACCCGCCCACCCCACCCCCCCTCCCCGCTCATTCCGCTCCACCCCCCACCCACCGCCCAGCTCCTCCTCCCCCCCCCCCCCATCTTCCCAACTCTCGAACTCCCAACACCCCACCCCATCCTAACATCCCCAGCCCGCAACCTCCTTCCCTCCCACCCCAAGTAGCAGGTGGGAAGAGGCTCCCGTAAGTCGGAACAAACGGGGCCGCCTCGGGAAGCAGAAAAGTGTCCGGCAAACCTGGGAGGCTGGCTGCTTATGGGACTGTGTAAATACACAGAGTTTGTATGAGCTAGAAAAGAATTCAAAAACCTGATTTTGTCAAGGGCGGCGCATAGAGTATGGGTAAGCTGTCTGCTAACGAAAAGAAGTGTCCTCTGCCTCAGAGGAGCTTCGGGAACTGTTTATGTTAACGTACTAGCGAGTAAACGTAATAATTTTTTTTTTCTGCTCTTGTTTCTTTTTGTTTCCTTGTGAAGCGGATCAGCAAGGTGTTTTCCGCTGATGTTGACAAAAGGACTGACAACAAGAAAAAGTAAGTAACTTGAACCTATTTACTTACTAACTGGCAGCGATACTTGGTGGTTTTGACTCTGCAAAGAAGCCTCTGCGGAGAAGAGATATGTTTTGATATAGAATTACGTGGCGAGAAGGATTAAACCATAACCAGTCTGGGTGACTTTAAAAAGTCTCCATAAGTAATGGTAGATTGGGACCGGGGGGAGTGGAGTACGAAAAATAATGGTTATCAGAAGAGGTCTTTCTGTGCATACAGAATCGTCTGATTTGCTATGTACTTCATTTCTTTTTCTTTTATTCGCTTCATTAAAAATGCGCGTTCACCAATGTCTCCTCGGCAATGTGTATCCTCAGAAGTTTTTCTTCCCCTTTCCCTTTTTCCCATCTCAACTCCACATATTCGCCTCGAGACTTTCGAGGTTTCTGGAACGCGGTTAAATTTTCAGAAGGGCCTGCTGAATCCGTTTTGTTTGTTACTGTCTTGTAGTGTAATGGGCAGTCTGTTGTGGCTCACTTACAAGAGAATGATGTTGTAATCAGTCCAACTGTGATCCTACTGGAGTAGAGAAACCGACAGAAAAACATCAACCCAAACGCTAAATTGTAAGCGAGCTCGCTTGATATGGATAAACAACTTTATTGCTTGAGACGCTTTTGAGAGTCTGTGGATGAAACCCTAGTTTATGACCATTCAAATGATAGCTATTGAGCAAGTACTTTCATGTGGTACTTTTTATTATGCTGTACAAGGTGGTTCTAACTTTTAAGTCTGTGGGTGAAACCCTAGTGTGTGACCATTCAAATGAGAGCTATTGAAGGCATACTTTCATGTGGTACTGTTTATTTTGCTGTGGATCATGTAACTTGTACCTCCCAGTATAAGTTTGTTTAGTAAAACAATAATGTTAGAAAAATAATATCTAAGTTATTTATCTGCTAATGCAAGTGTTTGTTGCGTAGTTGTTGAAAACAAAGATTTTTTAATTTTTTTAGGAAGTCGTTTATCGAGAATTGTTGTTCTTGTCACTGACTGCTTGCGGGGCTGAAAACATTGACGTTGGTAAGTGATCATAGTTCATTTTCTTCCTTATAATATCAATACATTTGCAAACAAAGAGGTGAAGAGAATAAATCAATAATCAACTAATGGATATTGCACCACTGAAAGGAGTACTTCATCGATGTGTTCAGTAATTTACATTTCCTTCAAATAGAAGTAAACCTCAACATAATAGTTTACTTAGGTGGGAAAACACTTAAAAAGGTAATACTAAACCATCAAGAAACACGGATGGTTAAAACTGGAGAAGATTGTGGAGGATTAACAACGACGAAATTGACTAATTTTTAGCTAAATTTTTGAAGATGCGGTGACCCGTCACGTGGCAACTTTTATGATTGCACAAGAGAGCCCCATGCACTTATTTCGGTATCCCACGACAGCCCCCATTCTTTGAGTTTTCTTTGTCGCATAATCCCATTTGTTC
>MU825674.1:0-10000 GCA_029204205.1 Desmophyllum pertusum | reverse complement strand
CGTGCAGGACGTATCCAATTCCCTTCCTCAGTCGAGAGAAACAAAGTGACCGTTCTTGTATTTTTTTCGTTGAAGCTCTCCTTGATTCTTATTATCCAATCCTACGAAGAAACAGCGCCGAGAACGCACGAGTTACTCCGAAAATATGGTTTTTTTTTTCTACGCCAGCATAGGCGTATTGAAGATCCGTCATGTTGCCTGGAACATCGGGACGAAGAAATCGGCGGGCTCAGTTCCACCTCGGAGGCGGGATTTTTATCGCACAATCAACGGGTTACTCGCTTAGACTTCGCTCTGTATACTTCCAGCCGCTCTATCGTCTGTGGGCCATTTTCGTGGGATATCTCATAATCCACGGGATATTCCATTTCAGCGGGGGTATATATTATGTCCCCGTTCGGGTTTTCCTCTGTTGGCTGTAGTAAAATAACTCTTTGTCGTCACCTCCGCCTAGCCTTGTGTTTTCCTTGCTAGAATCTTTAGGTTAGCTGCGCGATCTGTTTTGTTATGTTTGTTTTGTTGCTTGATTTAGTCGCGTTCGGTTCCGTGTTTATAAACATTAACGTTTCCAAACTCTGCCTCATATTGAAACATCAAATTGCTTTGGTCTCAACAAATAACTAACTGGAGTCCAGTTTCCTTTAATAAATTGTCACACCCGATATATTTGCCTTAAAAACCGTCTTTCAAGCCGTAACTAGCCTCCTACGCAGACGCTCTTTGGGCTCGTCACGCAATCTTTCCTAGTGCGTGACGAGCCCAAAGAATGTCTGCGTAGGACGCTTAGCCGTAACGTTCCTGTCGTTTTATAAATATATGCTCCCTGTCAATCACTGTCACTGTCACTGTCATTCTCCACGTTTTGCACAAAGAGCAATGCAATGGCTTCAATGCCAGCATTTCCCAGCGTTGGATCCTCGCTTGAACAGTCCATGGCGTACACTTTACGCGGGAAATTGGAAACGAGGACGAATTCTACCGGTGACTCTTCGTCGCAAAAAACGAAGTCGTACAAAGCCTGTGTGAAGAAAAACATAACGGATAATGCTTATACGTCTTCATTTAACGATGGTAAAAATTGAATTTAGAAATACGAGAGCTGAAATAAAAAACAGTGTACTGTGAAGAAAGTAGAAAGCCTTTATTTTGTTTCTGATTCGATCGTAAAGCTCCCATCTTAAATATCGCAGCGAGCGAAATCTGGGTACTGGGGAGAGAACATAACTACTCACGGGTGGGTAGGCGCCAAAAGCAGTTTTGCTTTCTCCCCATATTTCGCTTCATGATCGAATCAGAAAAAGAGGGGACTATGGCATTTTAAGAGAAACGTAAATAGTGGAATAATATTACCCCACCTACCTGTAGATCTGCGATAAACATACCAAAATTCGCACTGAAAAACGCATTTTTGGGTCACGATACCCGTTTCTTGGTGCTGTCACCCGAAATTTGGCTAACCGTTGCTAAAAATGCCGTTTGGAGAACTAGGGGAAGATTTTTGAAAGGATTTAGGGCCACAACGTTCAATTTTATCGCTGGCCAAAGTGCATAGCAAAAAAAAAGTTTTTTCTTCTGATTTTTTTCCTTCTCTCTTTTCCTTTCCCATTACTCCCCCTTTCTTTTCTTTCTATCTTCGGCACGTGATACACTTCCTATCAGCTGGAAAAGTTTTGACCTAACCTTTTAAGGGAGCTGAAAAATGAACCTGGAAGTATGTTGGGTGTGAGAGCCAAATTTGCCACTGTTTTCAACAAAAATTGAACAGGTTTTTCCAGCATAACTCTGGAAGAATTTGTTAGATTTCCAAAATTAATGCACGGTTACAAAGATCCATCCTTTCTGCATCAGATGCGTGTCAAACTAATCTTTTCACGTGTTAATTGATGACGCCACAATGGCTTTGATGTGTAAGACTCCAAAGTGGACATATATGTCCAGTTACTGTAGCATGTTAAGGGTAAAACAGTTGCATAATACCGTATTTACTAGAAAGAGCGCCTCTCCCGATTAAGCGCTGCCCACGAATAAGCGCCACATCAAAGAGTCGAAAACGTTAATAAGCGCCGCAGCGCTTTTTCGAGTAAATACGGCATAAAACGGTTTTAAATTTAAAAATAATTTTCTGAAGGCGTAACCTGCAAGGAATGTGATTTGAGGAAAACCTCCTCTCCAGTCGTTTTCCGTTGGGCATTTTTAAATTAACACACGGACTGAATCCAGGCTCGGAAACTTTCAGGTTCTTCTGGAATTCTTAATTTTCTATCCAAACGGTCCTGAGCTATGGACTTAAGAGAGACAAAACTACGCGTTCGTAATGTAACCCAACAAGCTGATGCGGTGGCCCTAATGGTTAGCGGAATTGGTTCTTCAACACTGTTTAATTAGCAGTTATTACAGATGGTCAGCCGGTTTGAACATGCAAACGAGGCGAAAGGGTCAATCTAGTATTGTTAGCCATTTGACATGCAAACGAGGCGAAAGGCCAAATTTGACATACAAACGAGGCGAGAAGGCGTCAATCTGGCATTGTATTCGGGACCAATTAGTCTCATTTGTAGGGCTCGAGTACCAGCGCCGCCGTTTCGGAAAAATGAGCCAGAAACGAAGACCCGAGTCGAGACTGAGCAGGCGGAAATCGAAGCCTCAACCTCGTTTGCATTTACTTTTTTAAAAAACACAAAGAATATTTGACTGCCGGGCCTTCAACTGTAATAACAGGGCTATTGGAAATGCGCTTGGTTCTGGATTCACACTCTACTACACATCGACTACCAGCAAGGAGAGAATGAATCCAAGAGAAAGCATTCCCCCATACATGGGTCTCTTCTCCCAATGATAAGTATTTGAAATCTATTTTTAATTTTCAGTCCATAAAAACTGACAGAGCTATTTTATTGAGTGGTACCTGATTGGTCCACTCTCAATTTCGAGTAATGTGATGTTCGGAGCCTTTCGGATCAGGAAGGAAATAAAAAATTACTTTCACAGCATAGCCGCGAAAACCTATTAATAGATTTATCAAAAAACAAATTACAATGCGACACAGGGACATCCTTCTCTTAGATCATCTCTCTCTTGCTACCAGCTAAAAGCAGCTATATGTCAAGCACCAATCGATCTGAATCTTAACAAGCCTCTCCAACCATACCCTGTGCCCTGTTTCTTTTGGCTTCTTCTTTCTGTCGATTTACTCTATTTCTTCCAGTCGTTTCTTATCTCTTCCTCTTCTCGTTTCTTTCTTCCATGGGAAAAACAAATTTAAAACTTGCTTCAATTACCTTATTTCAGGAAAATGTATCGAGCGACATCAAATTTTCGAGTTTTTCGCGTGTTCGCTTCATTTCTTCCCCCCCAAAAATCTGAAGAACTAACAATAAATCATAACTGTGGGCAGTGAAAATGATGGATTAGGATGTTGCCGTGACACGTGTGACGTGCGTTGGACGTTGGAACGTGGACGTGAAAAGGAAGATACACATAAAAACTAAACAATTCGCAATCTGCCAAAAGCCATACAAGCAGCACACAAAGATTCTAATGAATTTAAAAAAGAATAAGTAAAGATTTAACCAAAAGCAGACTAACTTTCTCCTGGTCAGCTCTAACAGACTAGCTAAATAAAAAAAAAAAGCCTCGTCTTGTTTCAATCACGCAACTGTTGTGTTTGGAGTACGTTTCAGCGGTGGTCTGCATTAAAAATTACCATGCATATAAATAATTTACTACCAAGATCTCCTTCTCCAGATACTGCCTATTCTGATTCAGAAATAGCATGGCCCTTTTTTTGGGGAGGAAGGAGGAGGGGCAAGTGAGTTTTTTTAAAGTTTTTTTAGTTTAATAATAATCATGCTGGTCTCCAAATCAACTGTTTGCCATGTCAAGCAAAAGATTACGGCATGTTGACCTAGCAACTTCTCTGACGAAAACACTGCGGGCATCCAGTCAAATAGGACCAGCGTTTCAGTAGTTTTCCCGCCATTTGCCATGGAGTGCAAAAATGGCGGGAAATGCAGGGATGTATCCGTCCGCTAATGCTGCGGAAGCATGCAGTCACGTTTACAATAGACCTCGCGGTTTTGGTTCGCCATTTTTCTGGAGGTAGCCCACGGTTGGAGATTATAGTACTTATGGGAATCGATGGACAAGATAATATTTCCCGTTATCCCTAGGACCTACCATACCAAGTTGAATGAAAATGCCACACTTGCCTTGAAAAGGCATTACCAAATAATAATTCATCAAGTTAAGACAGCAGTAAAATCATAAACCGTGACGGTGGTCATGGAATATCTGTAATTAATTAGCATCGATATTTTACGATTTTATTTAGAATTCCGAATTTACTCCTTAGTTTTTGTTTCGGTGAGGAAGATATTATCAAACACTCGAGACAGTGTTTCATCCGATTTACAAACACCTCGAATTTCATCAAAGTACCCTCCGCCTTCACGTCGTATTTTCAACTCTCTTCTCTCCACTGTTTGTAAATCGGATGAAAACAACTTTATCTCGTTGTTTGGATACAAAACCTGTCAAGGCTTCTGGCCACTACCAATTTTTTTGGCTGGTTCATTGTCCTCTATTCAAACGTGCTAACAGCGCTACCATAGCCGTCGACATTCATCAAACCTGTGGAGGAGGAAAAGCCATCAATATTCATCTTTTCACATCATCGATACAAAGTTCTTACTTTAACTTCGGATTCACTTTTCAACTTTAACACTTTTCAACACATTTCAGACGTGATCACTAAAACTAATTTAACAGGAGTACGTCAGGCTTATTTTAATAGTAGTAAGGATGTGTAGGTAAAAGCCACCCCACACAGGCTAAACTGGCCCAACACTGCTGGAAGCTTAATCCGGTTTCCTTAGCATGAAGCGACTAGGAGTATTTGCTAATCCATCACAGGTTACCCCCAGAATTTTGTCTCCGCTACTCATTTATACTCCTGGGGGTGGAGAGAGGCACTGTGAAAGTACAAGTATCTTGCCCAAGAACACAACACAATGACCCAAGCAGGGCTCGAACCTGGGACCGCTCAGTCCGGAGTCCACTGCGTCTCCCACCTACACACATGACAGATATACAGTATCAAAGATCTTTTGACAGCTTACCTTCCATACGACCAACAACTGTCATTCTGTTATCTCTAAGACAAATCACAGCCAGAAAAGGATATGTGGCTTCACGTAGAGCATGTGACACTGTGATGCAAATTAATACAACAAATGAAATACTGTAAAAACTTGGACTACCCTATATGTTAAGCTTCACCCTCCCTCCCTACTTATTTTACCCTCTCCAATTCCCCTCATTCGTTTGTAATAATTTATTGAAATCAAACACAATATTAATTTAAGCAATGCAAGTAAATGCACTGTTTATTTTTATAAGCACAATTATTCATGTACATATTTTATATAAAGGTTTTACACCAGCTGTGATTCTTTTTCACAGCTGATCTATACTGCAGTATAAATAAATATTTTCTTTTATTAATATTATAATCATTATTATTCCTTCAATACACGGTCCTGTACCTTTATATCCTTCTGTAGAGTTCACATTTGCTGCCCAGAATAACATGTTTCCATCACATATTCCCTAAATCCTTCATTTGTCATTGTTGACCTGATGATGAGTACAAGAGAACATTATTAACACCAAAGTGGAGGTGTAAAATATCCACCACTTTCACTGACACTAAGGTAAACAATATTTTTTGTTTTAGTATATACAACGGTACCACACAAGTGAATAGCCAGCCCCAAACAGTTATTTTTTTGTGTGACAAATTGGGAAACAACTTGTGGAAATCCATTTTGATTTTGCTCGGAGGTGAATAGCAAAGGATATCCGGAGTTAGAGTAGCCCAATCTGAGGGTGCGTAAAGCACTAATATTCACTTGTGTGGTATACATACTAACAGGATTTAGGTACTTACACAAATTGTGGGCTGCACAATGGCCTAAAAGTCAGTGCATAATGCAGTCGCTACAGAATCAGACATTTTGACATTTTTCTATCTTTGAGCAAAAATGTTTTAGATTGTTGTTGTTTGTTGTTGTTGTTGTTGTAGTTTTTTGTTGTTGTTGTTGATCATTTACATGTAAGCCTGGGAGTGGCTACTGTCATGTCATGTACTTGGACAAGACACACCCATCACTACTTTCACAGTGGCCTCTTTGTACTACCATGCTGTCAGTTGGGTAGCCCGAGATCAGACTCCGAGAGAAATCGCCGAGCGCTGCCTGGGGGCCGGAACGTTGCCTTCATTCCCGCCCCCCAGGCAGCGCTCGGCGATTTCTTTCGGAGCCTGATCTCAGGCTGTCAGTTGGGCAAAAACTGCTATAAAACAGTGCATTCCAGGAAGAGGAGCAACAGTACTCATGTATGATACTTACGAGTGTGAACATTGAATTACACAAGTTACGGTTCATGGTACCTGACTATCACTGAACCCACCTACAAAATTCTTCTGTGTCCTGGTGCTCTAGGACTATGAAGATAGACCAGAAGAAAACGCAACTCTCTCTTTGCATCATTCAAAGCCTGCAAGACAGTGAACAATATTAACAACATCTACTGGACATGTACATGTCATGAAATGGATAGAAATACAGTAGTCAAAATGAGTGTAAGTAGAATATTATGCAGTAGCTGCTAAAGAATAAACTGGAGGCAGGAGAAGAGGGGGCGGGAGGCGGGATACCCAAGGTGACGGGAACCGGGAGAAATAGACACTGGGTAGTATTTTGCAATAAAAAAAAAGAAGAAAAAAAAAAAAAAAAAAAAAGGATTTTGCAATAGAAAAAGCGCAAATAGGCACAATGGAAGGGGGGAAACCAGGAGTACGAGGTACAAGACAGTGGGAAGTTCAGAACACCCCTCCCTCCCCCCCACCCCCTACACCCCCCTCCCATGTAGTTGATACAAAAACTGGAGTTGACTGCTGAGCCATGCACTTGGTCCATGAGCAGTCTTTACTTACATTGTACATGTACATGTAGAGTATGATCATTGTAAAGTAAAGAACTAATCCTCACAATAATTTATTGTGTACTTTGTAAATAATTAAGCAGCTGCCAAGAAGTGAAAATATTCAGGGTTTAAATGGGATTTGAACCCATGACCTCCATGTTACCAGTATGATGCTCTACCAACTGAGTTATGATGATATGAGATATAATCATCAAAACTCTTATTTTAACTTTTTACAATTTAGATTCTTAGTACCTGACTGTAGCTTCCTTGATAAAAATGTTGGATGAACTGCTCCGTTAATCTGATTCAAATTCTGCCTTAAACTGTAACACATCTTCCAGTGGAGTAGTCCGAGCTAAAGGAACGGGGAAGCAAACAATTTGCATATTAAATACGTATGTACATGTATACTTAATATAAAGTGTTCAGTAGCAGCATTTTCTACCAGGGCACCTTTGATTGAATGATTGGTTGGAAAAAGTTGGTCTGGAACAACATGCATTTGCCCTATAGAGGTGTGCCATGACCAATGAATAATTAACAATATTAGATTATGAGCTCAAGATTTTCTTAAACAAAAATCACACTTGATCTACATGTACATATTAATACCTTGAAATGCTGTTGGCCAGACAAGTCTCACTAAAATAAAAAGATATTGAAAACATCAGATCAACATCTAATTCCTCAAATTGAACATTGTCAAACAGACAGGATAGGAGAATTTAAACGGAATCACCCAGGGGATAGTATTATCAAGGTTCATACTCTTTTTCAGCAACAGTTCTACAGAACTTTTCCAGGACTCCTGTAGATTTTCCAGACTCCAAATACACAGTCATTAAGCTATTTGTTCTTCAACACATCTTTTTCAAATTTTTTTGAGAATTTTCTCCACCAGATTTAGTTTATTGACTGTTCTTTCTTCGCGTCACTGAATTTTGCCATGAATTTACAGATTTCCAGGAATTTCCAGGACCTGTCAAAACAATCATTGCTTTTCAGCCTTTCTTTGCAATAAAGTTGTTGCATATACATTGTATCGTGTGAAGCTCTCTTTCTTATTATTTAAATTATTATGAATTACAATGTATTTAGTACAAGCTGTATATACCATACCAATAAATCCTAGCAAATCGCTCACAATACTGGAAGCAAATCTAAAAGGAAGGAAATGGAATAGACAGAGTCCAAAACAGCCATCCCTGAAACAACAAAAATAATGGAATTAATAATATTACTAGCAGTAATCGTCACAGATTAAGTTCAGTGTGTTTGACGAGCTATGAATGACAACAAAATAGCCAGTATACTGACTATTTAACACTTTTTGTTTGTTTTTTGTTTTGCCCATCATAATAAACAATAATTACATTTGGTTGCTTTACAGTGGTAGCCATACTGGGCTTTTCATTCAAAGAAGATTCCCGTCAATTATATTTTTCCCACTTCAATCATAAGATCCCCACTTTAATAATAATATTATATTTTTGAAATAGTTATCCTTCACCGAATGCAAAAACTGTTTGTTAATCATGTACTTAATTTTATGTTTTCCTTTGTAAACACTCCTTTTGGTACTTTCTTCCAAATGAAATTCACACAGGATTCTCACTACAGTCGAACCTCTGCTAACGGACACCTCCCGTAGGTGGACACCTCTCGTAAGCGGGCACTTGGTCGTGTTCCAGCTACATACAGGACACTGTATTTTTAACCTCCCATAAGCGGACACCTCTTTAAGCGGACACATTTTCTTGGTCCCAAGGGTGTTCGCTTACGGGAGGTTTGACTGTATTTAACCACTTTTGAATTTTTTTCTTTCAACTGTCAGCTCAAACCGCACAAAACGCGTGTTTTTCGCCCACGCAGGAACTATCAATCCAGGTTTCTTTGCCCGACAGACACTATTATTGCCTGATGGTGGATGAACATGACTAGTGTGTCACATGGTCAGCTTAAGCCACTCAGAATCACAGAAAATTTAGTGGTGAACTATAATACAAGATAGTGATTAATGAAGCTAACCTGGTTATGCCTTTGAGCCACTGTGCGTGGTGGACCCGTGACCTCTGTGGTTGGTGACACTTGGTTCTGGGTTGGTACGTCTTCATTCTGCTCATCATCCGAGTCTTCATCGCTCCCTTCAAACAAGTTTTGCCAGGATGGAAAACTGGTTGAGCACCTTCTGCTTCATTCAGTGTATCTTGAACTGCTGTCTGTTTAAGGGTCAGGACGGCATTTGAATATTGAACTGAACAATGGCATTTGTGTAGTCCCAGAAAATATCCATACCCCCTCCACCAGGGAAGGTTTTATGGTCTCGAACTTCCCACCTCCCTGGAATTTCCAGTTTAGCTTCATATTTTTCTTTAAAAAATTTGGCTTCTTTTGAGATCCCTTCCCCCCTCGCGAATTTCCAATGACCATCTTTGGCGGGTGGGTGATGGATATTTTCTAGGAGACTGCACAATAATATTATCGTAGAAAAGGCATCCACTGCCAGCTATGTTTACTATAAAATCTGGTCCAACTAAAAGGCACACAAGCACATCTTTCTGGGGGTATATGATGAAAAATGAAAATATCGTATATGCCATAAAAATGTTCTAAGGCTTTCATTCTAACATTGTATCATCTCTATCAGATGGACTCATTGGTCGCCCGCCCAATCTCAGGAGCAGAATGATAAAGCTATGATCTTTATTGACGTAATCTATAACATAAACATATTGGTATAAGCCTCTCCATTAAGGTTATAATATAAGCCCCCTCCCCGTCGTTTTTTCTTATTTCCATACTAAAAATCCTCACAGAAACATTGTACAAATTCACATGCGAAAGATAAGTGATGGAAAGTTAAAAACCTTTCACTTGCTAATCTCATTGATCAACTCTGATATCCCGAATACATTTATAAAGTTACCGCTCTTAACGAAGTTGACCAATAATAAGACTATAGGGTTTATAAACGGGATTTTACGGTATTTATAAAAGATTTTGGTACAATCAA
>MU825673.1:0-12726 GCA_029204205.1 Desmophyllum pertusum | reverse complement strand
CAGGAATGAGGTTAGCCTGAAACGCGAGAAAGATTTAATTTCTCTTTTTCCGCCATCTGCTTGTTTTTCCTTGAGTTTTTCTTTCCACCCCCTCTCTCAAAAAAGTCCAAAGCCTGTATTTGTACATCCATCCCCTTGAGAGCCCGGCTAAAGAACCCCCGTTTTGAAAAAATTACAAGGCTCGCCGAAAAGAAAAACTCATTAAATTTGAAGAATATATCTGTGACTGCAACCAATTCGTGTAAAGTCGTGCATTTATCTCTAAGATTTGCAGGATTTGCAAGAAGGCTGACTGTATGAGATCTCCTCAGTTCCCAAGCATGATCTCAGGCTAGGATTTGCCCGGGATTTTGCAAACCACGCGCGCCACGCGGTACGCGCGCGCGCTCATGAGCTAAGTCGTTCCCAGTCTTTTGCGGTTAATTTCTCTTTCCCATCAGGCTATTTTGCGAGGATCCAGTTCATCCATTTTCTATCGCTCGAGCAGCAACATTCGCATCTTTCCTGCAAGGTGGTTTGTTTTTATCCTTCTTCCATCGCGCTGGTGTTAATTCTAACTTTAGACATTTGATTATTTTAGTGTGTACTTTAGGAACTGTTTTGTTCGACTAGCTGATTATTACTAGAAATGGAGCCTTACACAGTTAGTCACGATATATTTTGACTGGGTTCTATGTTGATGTTTGCAGATGGACACCAGAAGTTGAAAATCCTCCGGCAGAAGAAGAGGCGAATGCTGAAGGTACAAAAAGCTTTTCTACTTCTAAAACTATAATAATTATACACGTTAATGCTAATAATTTCAACTCGTGACAGCGTTCATAAAAACGGAAATATCACAGAAAATTCACCCTAGCATATTATTTTTGACAGTGACGCAATCTGAGGTATGCGAATCATGGCTGCCCCAGCTAAATGCGATGTAGAAATAAGGATTTTGTAGTAACATTGCCGACACCTTAACATTCTTATTCCATTCTCTAAAACGTGTTCAGAACTGCTACCTGCGTTGGATACAAGAAGCATCCGATATACGAGCTGACATAACACGAAGGACTCTTGTCACGGTACTACAACGCACGAGCGTCAGCTCGTTTTGGGGTAAAATATTTACTTGGAATATAAATAAAGTGCATATAAAATCTCTCGTCTCTTTTTCAAAACTTAAAAACAGTATTTCGTCAAACTTTGGAGAAACAAAAACAAAACTGTTTCTAGATTCCGGTTCACTTCTGTGACCGTTTGTCGTTTTGCATACCATGTACGTTATACATAGTATCATGTTGCGTGGATCACTGTTTGGTTTTGGACAAAATAATGAAATGTTTCTCTGTTAAAAAAAATTTCCACATTTTTGTGCCAATAATAACTCGGCAACTTAGGCACACCATGGCGAGTGTGAAATTCAGTCACAAATGGTGGTAGATGCATGCGACTGCAATCAGGACCTTCGTATAATTGCGTCTCCATGCACAGGAGGCCCCAACAGGTTTATCAGGTTGTTATGTACAGTCAACTGTCTCTAAGACCACACACCATCGGGGACCGGATACCAACTGTCCGTCTTAGAGACGTGTCCGGGCTTATAGAGAGTTTAGATACAGTAATGTGGATGAAAAAACGGCGTGCAAGGACCAACACCAGGTGTGCCGTGTATTAGAGGTGTCCGTTCAAGAGAGAGTTGACTGTAAGCATCGCGAAGTTTGCTCGTCAGATTCAACCCAAATACTACAGGCTATTCAAAAGCACCCCAAAGGGAATGATCTAGCACCTTTGAGGAACTCTGGGAATTTTGTGTATCTAATGTCAATTCTATTATGCCGCAGTTATCTCAGGAACATGAAGTGACAGTGATGAATGAATTACCAGACCTTGAGGAAGGAAGATGCTGGCCAACCCAATATAATCGCAGTCGATGTTGCTGCCGACCGCTGGATTGAGTGAAGAACCCGTCAGCAAAGCTAAACAAAAGCCCGAGAAGGCGAAAAAAAGGCCCGGAAAGCAATGTCAAAACTTGGACTAAAAAGTGTTTCAGGAGTCAACAGAGTAACGAATAAGAAAATCCAAAAATATACTGTTTGTCATAAACAAACCGAACGTTTCCAAGAGTCCAGCATCAGACACCCTCATTGTGTTCGGCGATGCAAAGGTATGTGACATTAAAAATATTATTTTGTTGTAGATACTGGTTAGTTTCAATGGCTTACCCAGCAGTTGTAACTGAGAATGAATACAGGCCGCAGAAACATGACCTACACTGTAGCTAAGCGGGTATCGAATGGGAACATGAATGGTCACCTGTGAAAACCAGAAACAGTTTGGTTAATTACAGGGATGTGTATCAGACAGTGGGTTAAATTTGAATGCTAAAAATGTTACATTTAATAACAGTTGTCCATTCAAATTTTATTACTAACTAAACTCGCTTCAAGCAAGAATGATTCACTCGAATGCACCTCCACCCCATCAGACTTTAAAAAGTTGAGATGTGGGAATCGGGTCTTGTTGATACCCACTTGTAGTGTAGGTCATCGCACGTTTTTGATACCATGTGTTACACTTTAGAGAGCAACTGACAGTACAGTTAGTGAAACGGACAGTTACATGTAGTATTACCTACATTATAACATAGAGCGGCCAAAATACTGAATGCTGATAGGCTGAGACAGAGGGCATTTTTCATTAATTTTGGTTTGCCGCACGCAAAATTACTTGATCCTGATTGGTCGAGCGGACAAAATTCCTCGCTCCTAATCTGGCTGAGCTCGGCTCCACTCAGTTGGCTTCTTGACGGCGGGAAATTTTGAGACAGAATTTTCAAACACAGCCCGCTCTCGTACGTCGCTTTCGGAGTTTTGACTTCAGTTTCCCGAGTTATTTGATGCAAAAGGAACCGGAAACCGTGTGATAGCTTGAAACGGAAATCCGAAAGCTGAATCTCAGTGTTTCACTCGAAGCAACAGAAGATTATTTTCAACTAGAAAACTTGCATCAGCTAGACACTTGGACGAGTTTGCGACGTTGGAAATTCATTCATGGCCCTGCCAAATGACTTCTTCGCTTCACCTCTGTTAAATACGAGCTTCATCACGTGCAACCCAGAGTATAAAAGCATCACAGAGTGTGTTTCCCCTCTGGAAGAAGGTCAAATATAAACCGGATAAATTACCTATACAAGTTTGTTTGGACTCGGCGTTTGCTCACGCGTTTAATCGATGTAGTGATTGACATGTCAAGCAGCTCGCAGCGGACAGCCGGCTTCGAAACATGCAAACAGGTGAATAAAATTACGTTTTACTTGGCTTGATTGCAAGGCTTGTTATTTTTTTTATTTTCACGGATATTACAATTTTCTCTTAAGATTTACATAACAGTCAACGTTACCCTGTTCTGAACGTAATGGTTTGACGTGATCTTCATGTGATTCTGTGTGATTTTGCGAAGGAATATCAGTTCGTTCCGCCGCGGCTGGGAATTTAGCTTACGATGCCTTGCGCTTTGAAGGTTTTCCGAAAATTTTGCCCCAGTCAATTGTCATAAACAAGTAATCGCATGTTTCCTCGTAAAATTAAGGATTAATATCACTTGTGTTTATAAGGTGAAGTTGCAGAAATTGCCCTTGGCGCCTGCGCGACTCGGGCAATTTCTGCAACTTCTGAAAACACGCGTGATATTAATCCTTAATTTTACTCGGCCCCATGCGATTACCTACTACTAATGTAGCATACATACATATGTTAAATAATGTCAGGCATTGTCTTAGTGTATTCTATTTAACGTAGCAATGTGCCGATGACACGAAAGATGCCGTATGGTGAGGAGTGTCTGCCTGACTTGAAAGCCGCCAGCTTTAACCAATGTTGCTGTTTTGTTGTGAATTTATGTAAACTTGCATACCAAATCTGCATTCCTGTGTGATAAAAATCATCCCAAACATATGGCATGGGAGGGTCGGGTATGACGTTGTCCACTGATCTAAAGATTATGAGATGCTGAGGGCACAATCGGTGGTAGCCTGTAACATGGTACATGAATAAAATTGAGAATTACTATTTCATTCTAACATAAAATTTTATTTTCCTCACTGCAGATCGAAGATTTAAGCCAGCAAGCCCAGGTGCAGGTGAGCATATAGAGAAATTTTCTATTCCTCTTTTCCTCGATTTATAGCTGTAGAATAGTTTGTTCACATGCTGCATCCGTGAAATATATTTCCAACAACATTGTCCCTTCCCTTGGCTGCTGATGTCTTGTGCAACTGAAGGCTCATCCAGACTTGATGCTGGTATCCAGTCTTGAATAATATTATAGGAACAAATTGAGCAGAACTTTTTGTTGGCTACAGCTGCTTGTATTGAACAAGACGGTTTGTCATTTTTTTTTATGTCTTAAAGCTCTTCTCCGGGGGAATTAGCTAGTACTTATAAAACAAATTGCATGTAGTTTGTCTTCATGTGCATGCAATAACAGTTGAGTGCTGACGCAGAAACTTTTCATAACTTCAGGCTGCCGAACAAATTCACAAGGCACCTCAGGGCCAGCTCCTGGTCATCCCAGAAGCCAAGGCAGCTGCCATCGAGCAGGAAGCAGAATCTGAGGAGGAAGAGGTTTGTAGACGAACTGAGATCTGTTATGACAATTTATTACACCTGTACCTAATAGTGGTCGTGTTGGTATCTTGACAGAAGGGTTATTTTCATGTGATTACAGGTTGACGACAGCCCAGAGTATAGAAAGAGCAAAGAATATCGAACTTGTTATGCAGCAGGCTAACGTCTCTAGAGCTAAGGTGAGGTCACTACTTATTTGACATCACAAGTACAAATGTAAATTTATTTTTTTTTACTTTTTATTTTTTTCTTTTTTTTTTATTTTTTGCTTTTTTGTTGTTTTGCTTTGTTTATGATGTATTTTTTCTTTTTAGTGATGACAGATGAAAATTTTTAATCTGTAATAAAACCGTGGGCGACTTTCAATGCGTATAATATGTATGGCAAATTAGGTGTAAAAACGAGGAGGGAGTTGGGGAGGAGGAGAGTTAAAAGACCTTTTGCATTGCCAGCTTTGCCTTCTTGCACTACAGAAAAATAGGAAACAAAGGGACTGCTCGCAGTCTACTGGTCTGTGCACCGTTTCCTTTGAATACAACCTTAATGGAGGGAGGTTTTTTTTTTTTTCCAATATCTTTCTCTGTAGGCTGTCAAGGCTATTTGAAAAAAAACAAACCAAAAAACGACAATGATATTGTCAATGCCATTATGGTGAGTTTTATTTGTTTGCAGATTTTATGTATCTTTGTAGAGAAGTAAGTTTAAAGCTCGGGCCAAACAAGGCTGAACGTTGATGAGATTTCAACAACCCTCGCTCTTGTTTGACCTGAAACTCTCATCGACTTTCCTGTGCTCTCGTCGGATAATTTCAAACCTCCACAAATTTTTCGTGACAAGTCGTCGAGGAGTTGTCACTTGTTAGGCCCACGCTTCAAAAATGATGATAGTCGATGAGATGTGAATAGCTCTCATCCTGTTTTTGGCCCAGGCTTAAAGTCCCTTTCATTCCCAAGGATGTCCAAGTTCAAAACAATATATCAATTTACATTGTTTAAAATAGTATGCAAAACAAACAGTTGAACGTAAGAACCCCCTTCTTCACACAAAGATGGTGTCTTGTAGGATGTGGCAAAAAGGTTCACCTATTGTCCACAACCCAAACATACTTGCCACACAAAATCTGCGATATATTAATTTTGTGCCAATTGGGCATTTCTTCCTTTTGTTTTTTCATGAGTTGACAATGTAAATGTATGATGCGACACACAGAACTCGTTATGAAATTTACCACTTACTCTCTGATACAAGGATTTTGAGTGATTACTTTGTTTTCTATGGTCCAAAAAATAGGGGAAACTAAAAATAGCTGACATTGTATTAATAGACACAACTTGTTGATCTTGTTTTGTATCAGGGTTTGTACAGAGCCTGGTATCCAGTGTCAGGTTGTTCGAAAGCCGATTAATGCTAATTCCTGGACTAAAAGTCAATCTTTGATTGACTCAATCTTTGATTGACTTTTAATCAAGGATTTGCATTGATCGGCCATTTATGAACCAACCGGGCCCATGGGATGGGCTAGTGAAGGTATTACTGACTGTTTATACTTGTTACCTCGCTGGCTCGTGTGGGAAGAGAGACACTAAATACTATTTCCCAACTGCGCAAGAATTGCTGTCAATGACAAATCGTTGTTGGAGCTCTCAGTATTACAAGCAGACGTACAAACCTTCACTAAGCCCATCCAGGGCCGGGTTGTTCAAAAGCCGATCAATTGCAAAATCCTGAGGCTTAAAAGTTTACAAACAGATATGTATGTTGGAGTCAATCAAAGATTGACTTTTAGTCCAGGATTAGCATAAATAGCTTTCGAACATACCTGGTACACTGGATACCAGGCTCTGTAACAAACCCTGATACAAAACAAGATCAAACAAGTTAGGATTGTGTACTATTAGATGATTCGAATGTCAGTATTGTATTCCCATATTTTTTGGACCATAGACAAACAAAGTAAAACTCAATATAGTCCTGTACAGAGAGTAAGTGGGTCAAATTTCTAAAAGTTCTATGTTGCATCATACATTTACATTGTCAAACTCCTGAAAACAAAAGGAAGAAAATGCACATGAACAAAATTAATATCAGCAGATTTAGTGGGCAAGTATCTGGTGGGTTGTGGAAGGTGAACCTTTTGCCACATCCTACAAGACACCATCTTTGTGTGAAGAAAGGGGCGTTCTTAACTGTTAAATGTTCGGTTTAGCCATATTTTAAACAATTGTAAAATTGAATATTGTTTTGAACTTAGGACCATCCTTGGGAATGAAAGGCGACTTAAGCCATGGAGCCAAACAAGGATGGGAGAGCTATGTCACACAATACTCATCGACTATCATCATTTTTGAAGCGTGGGCCAGAACAAGTAGAAACTCTCTCGACGACTGTCACGAAAAAATTTGTGCGAGGTTTAAATTCGACAGAGAGCACAGGCAAAGTCGATGAAGATGTTTCAGGTCAAACAAGAGCGCGGGTTTGAAATCTCATAAACGTCAGCCTTGTATTGAGCACGAGCTTTTAACTTCACTTCCTCTTACAAAATACATAAAATGGAACCAAATAAAACTCACCATTAATGGCATGACAAATATCATTGTACGTTGTTTGTCAAAGCCTCCTTGACACAGCCACTACAGAAGAGAAAGATATTGGAAAAAAAAAACCCCTCCATTAATGTCTGTATCAAAGGAAACGGATGTGCCACAGACCAGTAGACTGCGAGCAGGTCTCTTGGTTTTTCCTATTTCTCTGTAGTGCACACAGAAGGCAAAGCGGCAATGCAAAGAGGTTCTTTTATGTTAACTCCCTCTCCCCAACCCCTCCTTCGTTTTTTACACCTTAATTTTGCCATACATACTTACAGCATTGAAATTCAACAACGTTTTTATTACAGATTAAAATGTCATTCGCATAAAATTTAAACATATATGTTATCTTGTGATCCGGTGAATATCAAAAATAAGTTTAGTGACTCACCTTAGCCTCTAGAGACGTTAGGCCGGTGCATAACAAGTTAGATATCTTTGTCTCTCTACTCTGCCTGTCGTCAACCATGTTAAATCAACATGAAAAATAACCCTTCTGTCAAGATACCAACACGCACCACTATTAGGTAAAGGTGTAATAAATTGTTTCAAAACAGATCCCAAGTTCGTCTAACAAACCTCGATTCCTCCTCAGATTCTTCTTCCTGCTCGATGGCAGCTGCCTTGGCTTTCTGCGGATGACAGAGCAGCTGGATGAGGTGCCTTGAATTTTGCGGCAGATGGAGTATGAAAAGTTTCTGCGTCAGACAACTGTTTATTGCATACACATGAAGACAAAAACTACCTGCCAATTTGTTTTAAGCATACACTAATATCCCCACGGAGAAGAGCTTTTAGACATTGTAAAAAACCCTTGTTCAGAACAAGCAGCCTCGCTGTCCAACCCCAAAAAGTTCTGCCTCAAAATTGTTCCTAATTAAATATATTCAAGGACGCCTGGATACCAGCAACAAGTCTGGATATGCCTTTCAGTTGCACAAGACATCAGCAGCCAAGGGAAGGGAAGTGTTGGAAAATATTTCACGGATGCAGCATGGTGAACAAAACTATTCTACAGCCTATAAACAATCGAGGAAAAGAGGAATAGAAAAGGTTCTCTATATGACTAACCTGCACCTCGCGCTTGCTGGCTTAAATCTTCGAATCTGCAGTGCAGGGAAAATGAAAATTTTATGGTAGAATGAAATAGTAATTCTCAATTTTATTCATGTACATGTACAAGGTAACCACCATTAGTGCCCACAGCTCTCATAATCTTTTCAGCATCAGTGGGACAACGTCATACCCGACCCTCCAGCCATATGTTGTGGGTGTTGTACAACACAGGAATGCTCAGATTTGTTTATGCAAGTTTACATAAAATTCACAACAAAACATGCAAACATTGAGAAAAGATGGCGAGCTTTCAAGTCAGGGCAGACACTCATCACCATAAGGCCATCTTTTTCGTTATCGGGCACATTGCTACTTAAATAGAATAAACTAAACACAAGCCGACATTATTTAACATATGTATGTATGCTACTTAGTATAGGTCTACATATTATAAACATAAATGATGATGAGTCTAATTATAATCGCATAGGAGATCCGAGTAAAATTAAGGATTAATATCAACGCGTGTGTTCAGAAGTTGGCAGAAATTGCCCGAGTCGCCGATCAGCGACAAGGGACAATTTCTGCCAACTTTCTTGAAAACACAAAGTGATATTAATCTGTAATTTACGGAGGAAACATCAGTATACTTGTTTCATGACATAGAGGGGCAAAATTTTCGGAAAACCCTTCAAAGCGACCGCCGAGCTAAATTCAGCCGCCGGCGGAACGAACTGATATTCCTTCCAAAAATCACAACAGAATCACAGGAAGATCCAAGCAAACACTTTTACGTTTCAGAAACTAGGATAACGTTCGACTGTTATGTAAATCTTAAGAGAAAATTGTATAGTCGTGAAAAGTGTAAAAAAAATAATCAAGCTTTAGCAATTCAAGCACAAAGTTAAAACGGTAATTTTATTCACCTGTTTCGCATGTTTTGAAGCCGGCTCGTACCGCTTGCGAGCTGGCTTGACATGTCAATCCTACATCTATAAAAACCGGTGAGGCGCAAACGACGAGTCCAAACAAACTTGTAGCAGGTAATTTATCCGTTTTAATTATGGACCTTCTTTCTTTACTTTGAACAAACTCTGTAGATCTTTTTCAATACTCTGGGTTGCACGTGATGAAGCCCGTTATTTAACAGAGGTGAAGCCGGAAGAAAGTCAGTTAGGCAGCCATGAATGAATTTCGTCGCAATAACTCGCCAATGTGTCTAGCTGATGCAAGTTTTCTAGTTGAAATAATCTTCTGTTGCTTCGAGTGAAACACTGAGATTCAGCTTTCGGAATTAATCTGTTTCAAGCTATCACACGGGTTCCGCTTCCTTATTCAGCAAATAACTCGGCGAAAACTGAAGTCAAACTACGACAGGCGACGTACAAGCCGAGCGCTGTGTTTGACAAATGTCTGCTCAAAAATTACCCCGGGCCGTCAAGAGCAAGAAGCCCAAACTGAGGTGCAGCGCGCTCAAGCAATTAGGAGCGAGGAATGTTTTACACCGACCGCTCGACACAATCAGGATCAAGTAAATATTTGCCCCGGGCAAACCAAATTAATAGAAAAATGCACACCTATCAGTCTCAGCCAATAAGCATTTCAGTAATTTGCCCTCTATGTTATAATGTAGGTAATACTACAGGTAACTGTACCCAGTTTTCACTAACTGTAACTGTCAGTTTTGCATCTAAGTGTAACACATGGTACAAAAACGTGCGCATGACCTTACACTAAAAGGGGGTATCAAACAAGACACGATTCCCCACCAAACTTTTATAAAGTCTGAAGGTGCACTTAGATGTGAACATTCTTGCTTGAAGCGAGTAGTAGTAATAAAATTTGAATGGAACTGTTATTAAATAGAACATTTTTAGCATTCAAAATTTAACCAACTGTCTGATAAACATGCCCTGTAATTAACCAAACTGTTTTTTTCTGCGTTTTCACAGCGTGCACCAATCATGTTACATTCGATACCCTCTTAGCTACAGTGTAGGTCATGTTTCTGCGAAATGTAATTCATTTCTCAGTAACACTGCTGGTGTAACAGCCATTGAAAAACTAACCAGGATCTAAAACACAAATAATATTTTTAATGCACATACCTTTGCACTCGCCCGGAAACACAATGTATAGTGTCTGATGCTGGATCCTTGTTAAACGTTCGAGGTCTTGTTTATCGGACAAAACAGTATATATTGGGATTTTCTTATCGGTACTCTGTGACTCCTGAAACATTTTTTAGTCCAAGTTTTGACATTGCTTTCCGGGCCTTTTTTTCGCCTCGGCTTTGTCTTAGCCTGTTATTGCTGACGGGTTCTTCACTCAATCCAGCGGCGGCAGCACACATCGCTCTGATATATTTAGGTGGCCAGCATCTCCTTCCAAAGGTCTGGGTAAATCCATCCATCACGGTCAACTTTCTGTTTCCTGAGATAACTGCGGCAAGATAAGAATTGACATTAAGATACACAAATTCCCAGAGTTCCTGTCAAAGGTCGCCTAGATCATTCCCTTTGGGGTGACTTTTGAATAGCCTGTAGTATTGGGTGAAATTATGACAGCAAACTAGCGCGAGCTACAGTTCAATACTCTCTTAACGGACCACCTCTATAAAACGGACACATGGTGTTGCGTCCCTGCACGCCGTTTTTTCAGTCACATTACTGTATCTAAACTCTCTATAAGCCAGTGACACGGTCTCTAAGACGGACAGTGGGCTGCCGCCGCTCCGATCGGTGTGTGTCTTAGAGAGAAGTTGAGCTGTACATAAAAAACCTGATAAACCTGTTGAGGCCTCACTGGGCATGGAGACCAAATTATAACGGAAGCCTGATTGACAGTCGCATGCACTACACCATATGGACTGAAATTTTCACACTCGCCAGAGGTGTGACCAAGTTGCCGAGTTTATTATTGGCACAAAAATGGAACTTTTTTAACCAGTGAGAATTAGCATTTAATTATTTTGTCCCAATAAAGAGTCCAAACAGTGGATCCACGCAACATGATACCATGTATAACGTACATGTACAGAGAACGGACCAAGGGTCCACAGAACGTGAGAACCGGAATTCCTAGAAACAGCTCCAAAAGTTGACGAAATACTGTTTTTAAGTATTTGAAAAAGAGACGAGAGATTGTATACAAATGTATTATATCTTCCAAGTAAATATTTAACCCAAACGAGCTGACGCACTGTGCGGTGTCAGTACCGTGACAAGAGTCCTTCGTGAGTGATGTCAGCTAGTATATCAGATGCCTTCTTTATCCAGAGCAGGTAGCCACGTTCGAAAACACGTATTTTAGAGGAGAATGGAATAATGAATGTTTAAGTGTCGGCAATGTTACTACAAAATCCTTATTTCTATCGCATTTTGCGTGCAGCACATGATATCCATAACTCAGATTGCGTCACTGTCAAAAAATAAAATGCTAGGGTGAATTTTCTGTGATATTTCCAGTGGTTTAAACGCTGTACGAGTTTGAAATTATAAGCATTAACGTGTATAATTAATATATAGTTTTAGCAGTAGAAAAGCTTTTTGTACCTTCTAGCATTCGCCTCTTCTTCTGCCGGAGGATTATTCAACGCAGCGTGTTCATCTGCAAACATCAAAACATAGAACACCGTCCAAAATATCGATACGAACTGTGCAATAGCCAGTTCTAGTAATAATCAGGCTAAGGTGTCCGAAACAAAACAGTTCCTAAAGTACACACCTAAAAAGATAATTCAAATGTCTAAAGTAAGATTAAACACCAGCGCGATGGAAGAGGATTTAAAACAAAACCACCTTACAGGGAAAGATGCCCGATGTGTCTGCTCGAAGCGATAGAATAAAGGAATGAAACTGGTCCGTGCGCGCTATAGCTTGATGTGAAATTAACCGCCACGCAAAAGACTGGGAACGAGCTTAGCCTCATGGGGCGCGCGCGCGTACCGCGTGGCGCGCGTCTGGTTTGCAAATCCCGGGCAAATCCTAGCCTGAGAGCAGGCTATGGGAACTGAGGAGATCTCATACAGTCAGCCTTCTTGTCAAATCCTGCAAATCCCACCCTTAGAGAATAAATGCACGACTTTACACGAATTGATGCAGTCACAGATATAATTGCTCAAAATTTAATGAGTATTCTTTTTCGCGAGCCTTGTAATGTTTTCACGGGGGTTTTCTTTACAAGCCCTACTCAAGGGCGATGGATGTACAAAATACAGGCCTTTGGACTCTTGAGAGATGGATGGGATCGTACAATGACAAAACTCAAGGAAAAACAAGCAAGATGCAGGAAAAGAGAAATTAAAATTTCTCGCGTTTCAGGCAAACCCTCATTTCCTCGGCAATGCCCTCCTTTTTCGCAGGCATCCGTGTGTGGACCTGATATATGGTTGGTTAGGTCATGTGTTTTGAATGTTTTCAGCACTAATGGAGCCACGCACTAAATTTGTATGATTTGGGCTCAAATTTACACCG